>JBAJNP010006914.1:0-24116 GCA_036877545.1 Yasuhikotakia modesta | reverse complement strand
TGTGTGTGTGTGTTGATTACAATTCTACATATACTGTATACATGTAAAATAATAAACTAATAGATAAATGTATTGGATAGACAGACAGACAGCAATAAAGTGAAACAAAAACAAACACAGTTGTATGAACTAAAATATTTTGACATTTTAACATGTAAAATGATGAAGTTGTGCACGTATATATCGTAACTCTGACCGTATTACCTTGCACCTGGTCGGTTTGACGTCCCGGTATCAATCGGTACACCGACAAACGCCGCGTCCAGACCGTCTGCCGTTTTCTGAAAGGGGAGTTTACACATAGTGGCGATGCCACTGACCCTCGCCACGAACTCTGCGCTCGGTGGGACATTAAAACCCTTCCCGGACACTCGCCTAGTGGATGTAACATTATCCCGATCCCTGTTTAGCGCACAAATGTTGAGCATTTGGGAGCCACCGAAGACTCGCGTTTTGTTTGCGACTTTGGACAAAGAAAACATCGTAGCTTTCGCATGCAACGAAATCGTGCAAAATAAACGCAGCGCTACTATTGCGCCGATACGCAAACGTTTAGTTTGGAAATCGGTATGAACTTTAGCCCGTGGCGTGATATGGGGCTGGTCTGCGGGTGCAGTTGTAATATTAAACTTGCATACTTACTCCCTACTTAGTATGTAGTATAAAAGTCAGGGACTGTTTAATGTTTTCCTTGTTTAATGCGTGTTATTAAAATGCATTGATAATATTACACAGAATTGCTATATTTTATATATGCGTCACTCAAACACAACAAAGCGTTTTTATTTCCTCATGTTAAATACAATTAAAGCTGCATATGATGTCAATGCTGTTTTTGGCTTGTTTTTTACACTTTTGCAGAATTATTAAACCCACATCATCTTTACTGATGCATGTTATTTCAAATACAAAACATGCAAAATATGTCAAATTTTATTGAAATCTTTTAATAAAATTGTCTTTGTAGTTTTAAGCTGTGCTGTGACACACTGTGAGAACAACAGCAATATTTAACACATGATGTTTTTATTTTATTGGTCAGATTTAGTTTGCAGCTGGACAGCTTTGCTCAAAATACAATGATTATACTTTGATTTGATATCTTAAAGAGACATGGCAAGAAAAAGCCACAGCATTAATAAAGCAAACGGGTTGAAGCAAATACATACTTTGCCACCATTTAAAGAAACTCCAGTGATAAACATTAATACTAAAGTGCTTCCACAGTTATTATGAACAAGATAAACTTGGTAAAATGATTTACTTTGTAATCATCTTGGGCTTATTTCTACAGTAAACACACACACACACTACGGTTCAGTGCAGGGCATTAGCAGAGACTGCCAGTGTTCTTGTCCATATGCAAGAAAGCTGACTGCGGCACGCAGGTCTTCGATGTCAACGCTGGAGAGGAAAGATCTCTGGAGCTCGGCTTCCACGGAGCTCCGGCCAGGCCCTCGGACGTTCAGCAGAACCACCGCAGACTGACACAGCAGCCAGTCAATGAGTTTATCCGTTCTGGCTCGGTCCAGTCTAGCCAGGACACGCCGGCCCCACAGGCTAATGTGTAGCATGTTAGCAGCCACTCGTGCGCTGGGACGCTAAAGATGATCACAAGACATGTTAACAAATGACTTATCAAATAAACCAGAGCGCTTGCTCTGAATAGTGTTTAAGCGTTTGAGTCAAAACCACAAGTTAAAACATGTGAATGTTTATCTAATTCCACTGTCATTAGGATATTTTACATTAGGACATTTTTTATAAGTTTTTACAATTATTAGCATCAACAGTAAAAAAAATTATAATATTAACAATATTAAATATTAAGCAATTTTCAATATGAAAGGTATCAGTTCTATTGCCTTTAAATTGATATGGAGGTGAAATCTGACTCAAACATGTCATTATAACATGAATTAGTGGTCGGTATAACTGCACCTTACGATTATTTCTGCGCAGCAGTAATTTTACCACCAGCTGTACGTCAGCAGGGACAGTTGCAGACAGTGGAGGCAGATGTTTCTCCTGATAACTGCGGCTGTCCAGACCCTGTGAGCTGTAGAAGGGGTTTGCCTGACCGAAGATCTCATAAGCTATTGCCCCTGTTGCCCAGGCGTCGGCTTTACTGTAATCTATTGTTACCCCAGGGCCTGGAACTGCTGTAGCAACCTGTAAATATAAAAACAGTAATAGAAGTTAATTTACTACACTACTAGGAAAACTCTAAAATAATGCTTTCATATAATGGTTCCTAAAAGTGTTGCTGGTTCAATTCCCCAATAAAGCTTCCTAACTAACTTAACTAGCAATAACTAGGTCAAAAACTAGGTCTGGTTAATCAAGTTTTAGAGAAACATAACTATGCCAACCAGACCAGCACCAAACCAGCCTGGATCAATACAGAAAATATAAAGGCCAAATATAAGTTTCTAGTTAACTTCATAACTATTGTTAACCCACGGTTAAACACAAGTAGTTAACATCTTCTCACCTCTGGTGCCATCAGACATGCATTTCCTCCTCTGTTAACACAACGGCTGTTGAAGGGCAACGTCAGACCAAAGTCTTCTGCCATACAGCATCCAAAATCAGTGATCACCAGTCTGGGACACCCAGCTGTAAAACAAGAAACAGTGTTGTACTGTAAAATACTGTATTTGCATAAGATCAATCAATACATAAACCTACTGTAACCCTCTATAGCATGTGATGTTATCCACACAGGCATCATTTCTTACTGTAATCAAATTCCAGCAGAACATTGTCTGATTTGAGGTCTCTGTGAGCAATGCCCTGCCTGCACAGGTGGTCCACACCCTCCAGCAGCTGCAGGAACATGAGCGAGGCCTGCATGCGGGTGGGCACACACACCTTCAGGTACTGCCGCAGGGTGCAGGGGTAACTGCAACACAACTCATCATTTTTACAAGAGAAACACTTACTGCAGCGGAAAATGTGAAATGCAGTTCCTGCAGATAATTTCAGGGTTATTGCAGGGCAGAATGTCAGTTTTCATGGTTCTTACTTTTTCATGACCAAAAAAAGGGTGCGGTTGCTTCCCAAACCCTTGGGATTGAGTCTGGCTGGCAACACATCGGGATACTCGTCCTGAGCACCGGGCAGCAGGGGCACGTCTGCAGTGAAGGCCCGATACACGGCGATCACGTTGGGATGAGCCGTCAGTCTCCTGGGCACTGGTCCAAAATGGCTGCAGAACCACAGAACACCAAACCATTGGTAACGGTTCTGTTTATTTAATGGCTTTGCTGCTCACGTGAACTCACCCGTCTAAAGCGATCTGCGTCTGCTCTTTTGGCAAGGCCTGTGGGCATGATGGGACCAACTCCATGGACATGGATCGCAGGATAGCATCGCTGGATGACCCGGCCTATAGGATTGTACATGAATATTATAAAAACAAGTTAATGAAACATTTCACAGAATGGATATACAATATACTACTATAGTTGACATTGTACATCAAAATACATAACAAATGACACAGACAATAAATGTTGTCTAAGTTAATGTTATAATATATAATGTTTATTTTGTCATCCAAATTATGCATAATTTTAAGCCTAGTTTTCTTTATTTATATTAAGCTTTGTGTTGTTCTGCAGTCTGTGACCCTATCAAAACTGACCTGAAATGTAAAAGGCATTTTAAAATCATCATGTCTAGTCAAGCTAAAAGGCTGTAAACTCTCACCCCAATGTTCCACATCATTTTCATAGCAAAAGGAAAACTGGGAGTTTTGTTGAATCTCAATGGTCCCGTGTTTCCGTGTTCTTCCGTCTCATTCTGGTTCTGCTGGACCAGTGAACACTTTCCCCCTTCTGCGGGAATCCCGAACGGAGCGGCGGCCTCGTACACGGCGGCATTGCAACCTTTCCCAATCTGTTTCCCAATCACATAGTCTTCCAGCCTGTATCCTGATGGGAAGGGCTTTAATGGAGTGTGGAATTTCTTCTGTTTGAACACAGCCTATAGGATATACAAGACAACTGTTAAAGACTTTGTTTAGATTAGACTGAATTGATTATCATTGTGCAAATACAGAGACAATGAAAGGCAGCTGGATTCAAACCAGAAGTGCAAATAACAATATGCATATAAATATGAATATATTTGTTTATGTGCATATTATATGCAATGTTTAATGTGTGCTAAGGTTGTTTAGAGAAATATGTGTTAAAATACAACAGAATCGCGCTGCATGCTTGAATAAAACAATGCATCGCAATGCAAGTAATGCAATAAACAAATTTCAGATTACAAAAAGTAAAACATGATATTATTTCAAATATTGACATGATATATACACAAATATTTCGGTTCATGTCCATAAATCATGTGGATCAACATACTGTGTGCTAGTTGGTGTTACAACTAAGACCTGATGCTGTTAATAATGTATTTATCTGTATTAAATGTATTTGTATTTAATATGCAATTCAAGTTATCCTGTTGTTGTTGTTATTGCACGTCGTCACCTGTATTTCCTGACACACCGCGGCGCTTTTCCGATCTTCCTCCAGCTGTTGCTCAATAAGACCCAAACCCACACCAAACGCCAGGAAAACAGCCCTGTTCCTGGGTGACCCTCCACCAGCCACCCTCCTAAACCCCCCCGACTGGAGCTGAGCGGCCAGCCCGCTTAAAGACAGGCGGTAGAAGCGGTACCGGGCGGGCAGGAAGGTCCGCGGCTGGACGGTGCGTGTCGGCTGGGACAGACGCAACCTCTCACCGCGGAACTTCGCTGCCAGACGGCCGGCTGGTTTGAAGAGACCCATCTGGAAAACTGACCTCCCCAGCTCCAGACCCCGGCTGAGAGCGTGTTTCACTGACATTTCTGCCCCAAATAAGTTCCCAAGATGACAGAAAAACAACCGGGCCTGATACCGACCCAGATTCTCCTACATCGTTACTCAAGGACAGTGTTACGTCACGCGGTTTTCTCAAAGTTTCAAAATAAAAGTCTCGATGTTTTTAAGCCGTCATATCTCAACTAAATAAACACAACAAACCGATGTATTATTTAATAGTTTACAAATTCATTGTCACTGTATAAATCTACAATTATTTGTTATATTTGTGTTTGTTTAAGAAACTTAATCAGAGACCCACAACAATTAAAAAGACAAACACACAAAAGTTTTGTCCCCGTTTTGATTCATTGGTAACAACAAGCACATATTCATGATATTTTTTTATCACTAAACTTAGAAATAGTCCTTGGTTTTCATGACAGAAACTTTTATCATAGATCAAACATTTTTTCATATATCACACATTACAGTTGAATGAATTATGTCTGTCCATTTATGCACATTGTGGTTGTAACATATTTAGTCATATTTAGCCGGTTTAGTGGATTTTATTTGCCCTTGTCAGGTCATCAGGGCCAAATGAACATGGAAGAAGCTCCTGTACTGTCATCAGTTTATAAGAGCCATCAGACTTTGACATGTAAACGTCACACTGTAAGCCAAACTGTAAAGACAAATTACATAAATGGTTAATCATCAATAAACAATGTCTTTTGTTTAAGTGCTTTACTGTATTTTAAAACAACAAACCTCTCTCATAACCTGCCTACAGGCTCCACAAGGAGAAATAAAGTGATCTTCAAGGTCACTGCACAAAAGTTCATTAAGTAAATGTTATTATTATAACTTTAAATATGAGTATTCAAACCCTCAACACATAAACAGGTACCTTGCGACCGCGATGGCTTTAAAAGTTGTGTGTCCCTCAGACACAGCTTTGGTGATAGCCGTTCTCTCAGCGCACAGACCAAGAGTGTAGCATGAATTCTCTACATTACAGCCTGTTAAGAGTATAGGAACATGTTTTAAATGCATGACTGGTGAGTTACAACGATACATTACTTTGTTTTTTTTTTGTTGAAGCTAAAACTAAATTCTACTTCCCATTTTTTCCAAATTTGTAACTTGTCAATGTTTTCTATATCAGATATAAGGTGAACATATATACACGTTTATACTAACATAAAGCAAGACATGTAAATGAGACATTTTATTTAAACACTGTACAATGACTGGATAAGATCATTAGGTCTAGTATGTTATTTACTTACTTATATAAAAGATATAATAACAGAATAACAGTAACAATAATGTCATCACAAATATATGCATTATAGTTAATATCAGTTCTCTGAAATTGGTTTAAAGTAAAGTCTCACCTGTGAAGACACTGCCATCACTTGTTAAGACAGCCGCTCCAACCCTGAAGTTGCTGTAGGGACAGTATGCAAAGTTTTTGGCTTCCTGTGATCTCTGAACAAGCGCTTGAGGACTCCAGTCATTCATACTGCTGCTGACTGGAGACTCTGTTCCAACAGTCAGACACTTCCTTTAGATCACTAGAAGTTAATGTGTGTGTGTGTGTGTGTAAGAAAAAAACTGGTGGTGCAATGTCCATTTGACGCTTAGTGTGGAGTAACAAATACGGTAAAGAGTTTCAGTGCAATAATGTGTAAACTGAGTTCCTGACTAATGTTTTAAGTAATAGGTAAAGATTTGTGTTTGTTCAGTTCAGAGGTCACAGACTTGTCACATATATGAGGATGTGGTTTCAATTTGCCTTTTAAAGAAAGAGATTGTTGTAAACATTATACATTTAAAATTGAATTGAAAACTGTAAGGGTTTTATTAATCATTTAGAGAGCTTGATTTCTCTTTGTCCTAAAACTGAATCTGTCTTTAAAATTGCTTGCACACTACGCTTGCCAACCGTAAGCCATTTTGGTTATATATTGATGTAGGTTATCACATTATAAAACAGTATAGATACTTACTGACTGGTTTTTATAGTGTGTGTACACTTTATATTTGCCTTTTTAAAGCATTTAGGGCAGGATCCTGTCTAACTTGTTTATGATTTTGTTTTGATTGATTGCACCCCTTCCTACACACACACACACACACACACACACACACACACACACACACACACACACACACAGAAGAAAACAGGCTCAACAACACTTTACAAAAAACGTGAACCAAGTTTATTTTGTCTTTCAAAGATGCTTATTTACGATTTGAAATTTTTGGATGCAATCCCAGAACATTTCTGTAATGTTCCATTACGTAACAAAATGGTAAAAATGTCATTGTGACAGTTTTAGGAATGGTGAAAATGTCCAGTTTTCTTGTTTTTTAAAAAATTATGTTTTGTCTCGATTATACAAACTACATTTTTTAAATTCTCTAACATTTTTAAGTTCAAAATAATCTACTAACATTACTGAAAAAACGTTTTTTATAACTTGGAGAAAACCTTTTGCAAATATCAGCCAACATTCTGGGAATGTTTAGCCGGCGTGAGGAGCACATATCAGAATCATTATTTTAGACTGAATAAAATTTTTAGCTGTCAGCACTAATTATCCAGTCGATCCAGCGATTGAAGTATCTCACTTTTGTGTAGACGCCAGGATAGTACAGATTACCACAGCTGATGCCCCACGAGACGATGCCCTCCAGATACCCATCACAGATTAGAGGCCCACCCGAGTCGCCCTGCGGGGGGCACAAACATCTTCAATGACAATGATTATATACCACAAGATACTAAATAACCATAATCATGACAGGAATCTTTATTATTATTATTATTAATTCTTCTAATAACCTTATTTTGTTTGAAACTTTCCCAAATTAAAATTTAGGGTTGAGAGAACATTGAAGGAAAGATAACAAATAATTCACCTGGGGCTTCCTAACAGTGTTGGCATATCTGAGTACATCTAAAATCTGACCACACCTTTATTCCCAGAATGCCTTGTTCAAAGAAACCCTTTAGGGAGTCACACTGAGGACCGGCTTTTGCAGAAAGTGCTCTCATAAATCGAGGAAACAACAGACTGTGAGGTGTTGAAGTGACAACAGGCAGGTGTGTTTGAGGAGATGAGAAACAGGTCTGAACATCCCTGAGAGCGTCAACAATTCATTAAAACCTTTTAAAAACATTCTTGAAGACTCTTATAAACTGATAAGTTTCCTGTGCCTTTTAGAACGGCCTTTTAAAAGGATTATTCACCCCAAAATTTATTTCATTCCAAAACCTTTATGAAGACTTTTATGTAAAAGAAGATTTTGATAAATGTTTCGGTTGTTTTATGTCTTTACAATGGAAGTCAACGGGTGCCACTGTTGTTTTATTTGCCAACATATCTTTTTTTGTGTTGGAAACAGTCATTATTTTAGAGTTATAAAGGGAGTTTTAAAAAACCTCTGGTCTCTGGTTACCTGACACGAGTCTTTTCCACCGAAGCGAGAGCCGGCACATAACATGCTCTCGCTGACTCTATACAAGTAGTACAGCTGGCAGTAGTAGATGTATTCCACATCCACCGCGCGCAGAATTGGTGACAGATAGGAACTGTAGAGTCGCGTGATCCCCCATCCGCTCACAGTGCAGCTGGTTCCTGGGGCTAGATCTGGCGTGTCTGCAGTCGGTAGCTGAGCGGGCTGAACGTTAGCGTTTAGCTGGGCTGGAGCGCTAAGCTGAGGAAACAGTCATTTCCTTTTAATTCCTCCATTTAAAATAAACAGTTAGATTGCTTTAGCAATGAAATGAAATGTATTTAAAAAGAACAAAATTTCTGTTTGTTTGCTTACCTTAATGAGCAGTATGTCATTGTTAAAGGTTCTTGGGTTGTAAGCAAAATGACTGTAGATCTTGGTCACGTTAAATACTTGCTCAAATCCCTCTTCTACAGCGAGATTGTGTTCACTCAGCACTACCTGAATCACACTGGCCCTGGTGGTTTAAAAGAAGCCCCAAAATGCATTTATAGCTGCAATCTGAAACCGCCTCTCTAGCACCATCTCTGTTTGAAAAATACAATTGCAGGTAGCTTTACATACTTTATGTTTGATGTTACATGAAGTCAAGTGGACGTTTCCTGGGAAAACTGACTGGGCAGCTTAAGCTGTACTCGGATCAACCGGATATAATTGAAATTAAAATGAGTTTTTTACTCCAATTACATCCATAACAAAACACTGATCTGTTATGAAGGACTACTAACTGATTTTTGTTTACATTTATCCTCAAAAAAGTTACAGATTGCAGCTTTGATATTAAAAGACAAAGACCTTGAGCAAGGAAACAAAATTACTGTTTTATTTAAACATTAAATGCTATTTAAAAAAAAAAAAACCTATTTAATGCTAAAATAAGTGAGTTAATTCTAAACCACACAGTATGACAATTGGTGGACCTGTCTGCAGTACTTACGGTCTCCAGCAGTGGGCAGCAGATACCACCCATTGTGGCAGAATGAGGGTCCCTCCACAGTAATGTTTCCTGTCGTACTGGAGAGACGCCTGGTACTTTATTGAATACGGCACGACCTCTTGACCCCCAATGATCCTTTGTGGGAACGTGTCTGATCAATGTAAAAAACGGGTGGATCTCTTTTGCATCTTGCTGTGCAAAGTTTGTTCTGTACACGTCTTCAAAATAAACTTCAAAATCATATATATTCTTTAAATGTTAAGATGAATAAAATAAAAGTACTTGTTTATTTTAAATAAGAAGCACTTACCTTTAATGGTTGCAGCCAGCACAAGAAACACGGTTTCCCATAATAACAGAGACATTTTAAGTGCCTGAAACCAAGAGAATAAACATGCTGGGCACACATGCATAAACAGAAATATAAATTCATGAAAAAGAGACTCTGTCTTTCATTAATTGTAGTGAAAGCGAGTCTTTATAGCTGATCCGTCTCTCAAATTTGTATAATAGCAACCTGATACCAATTCATCAACCAAACATCAAATCACACAATGGCAATTATTGTACGTGACACTGTTAGCATGACGTTTATGGCACGTTGCATTGTGTTTTAATTCTCATTCTTCATCGTCTCAACGTGACTTTATCAAAGGCATATTTATGATTAAATGAAACGGTTTTAATAGAAAATATCTGACTCACCGGTGACAAATCTTCAACTCCGAAACCTTGAATTACCTCCAAATGCTGATTTCTGTACTTCTCATAAACCTTTTATAATGAAACCAAATCCATTTTCACTGCCTTTGTGGACCCGCTGTTGTCTGTAGAACAACAAATGGTCGGGCTGTCCCACAGTATAACTGATACTGACCCAGTAGTTAACAAAGCGAAAGTCCCTGAAGTGAGAGAAATATCTGATTTAAAAGTTCATTATTATCTCAATCGGTTGTTGTGCGTTTTGGAGCAACACCCTGTTCAGGCACCTCAAGGGCAACATTAAAAACTATTGACACGATAAGAGCTTTGAGTTACGTGGACAAAACATTCTTTAAACACAATAAATGACTTTAAAAAGAAAGTTTAATGTGCTTTTTTATTTCATCTTGATGAACAACCATTTCAAAATGTTTTATTTCTGTAGTAAACGCTTTTTCCTGTGGAGGTTTTTATTATTTCACAATTTTCTTAGAAATTGCATGTGACCGCATTTGGAAACAGATTGTAGGCAAAGCTCATATATTATTAGTCACAACAGGAAGTATTTTTTAACAGTCACAGCATAAAATTGCTCAAATTACAGATGATTTAGAGCTAAAGATTTTTTGCGTCATGCCAATGTAAGACCAGCTATATTTATGATACTCTTAGCAGAACAAAACCTTTAAAATGTGCCGTATAATCTCACAAGGGACTTTATATAGGATGCATTTATATATACACATCACTATAACAACATATAGACATTAAATACAGTTCAGATCTGATTCATTTCTTGTGTTTTGAAAACATGGCGACATTTAAAGATTCCTAATACACAAAAATAATTCAGGTCCATTCTCAAGTCCAACAGACTGTTACATAACCATTATTTCTCAGGTAAAAACAGGAAGTTATGGAATATTAAAAAGGCATTTTACATTCAGAAACATCTGTGCACATCACAATGAATGAACTGTTGCTTTAAATGGCTTTAGTTTATTTCACGTTTAAAAAGGTTCTGTCTGTTTATTTATTCTGAATAGCACAACAAACGTGTTTCATAGGTCCAATGTCTCACACCCGCTGTAACTGCAAGCGTTTATCAAGTCTCAGCAGAAACAATAGATGCTGCAGAGCTGTTTAAGAATCTCTGGAGAAAACTCTGACATTATAGTTTTCAAAACAACAGTCTACTGTTTCTGTTTAAATAAGGGTAAAGTGTATACCTGTGTAGCACTACAGGTGTTCCCATAGCTCAACTGGTAGAGCATTGCATAAGGTTGTGGGTTTGAACCCAGGAAATACAAGTGCTGATAAAATGTGTACCTTGAGTTCACTGTAAGTCACTTTGGATAAAAGCATCTGCCAAATGAATAAATGTGAACTTAGAGCGTCTGCCAGTGTCTTATAGCAGAGTCTATAATCACTGTACTGTACTTCACAATGTTATAGTGTTTTGGTTCTAAGTACGTTTGAAAATGGTTTTTGTGTAACTGTTTATACTTTATTTTCAACCCTAAAGATTAGCTAACTGTGCTAATCAAACTGAAAAAAATTGTATTTGTTCTGAAAAATGTGCTTAAAACTGTTTACAGACCCTCTGTTGAAGACTTTTGCTACAACTTAAAAAAATCATGCAATATTTCATGATCATTTTAACATTTAACTGTAATTTTATTACAATGAGTTCATGTTTAAATTCAAACACATCAAATGTCCTTTAAATGTATGTTTGCTTGAAGTTCTTTCACATGGTTTTACTAAAACTTTATCCTGAAATACACTTTCAAAACTACACTGAACATGTTTAATATGCCGTTCTGTTCATTCGAATGATTTCTCTCCACATGCAGAAATCTCTCCATCACTGTCACCAAATTACCATGACAACGATATGAATGAGATGCGCTATTTTGGAGACAAATTAAGGAATGAGAACATTATGATTAATGGTCTCCTGAAAACCTTCTAATTAACTAGAACGTTCTCCAGGGCTCTAAGTAAAACTCCAACTTAGAACCCTAAACTGATTATTATAGGATGTTGTGTCAGACGACACTATTAGACGACCCACATTTTGACATGAGTGTCATTATTAAAGAAAACTAGATAGCCGATCATATCAGATGAGAAAAACAACCCAAATGACATTTATTTGAAATTTATTTGAATTATCTGATCACCTTCTATAAGTTAGATCTACAGTGAATTCAAGGTCTTCCCCTGGCCTTCCCCTGGGATCGAACCCACAACCTTTGCGGTGTTAACGCAATATATATACACCTTCCTGTTAGCTCAAGTGGTGTGTGTATATATATATATATACTAAAAAAAAACCAATTGAATTACAACTAACAATTACCTGAAAACTTCCTGTAATTTCCTGTAATTATCATCACAAGCCACATTGATCTATTCTTCATTATGAGTTGTTGTCATAGAAACAAATCATGTATGAGTCTGTGGGAGCGATTCAATGGACGCTTATGAAGTTTAGGAAATCTTATTTAACTAACAGCACAGTTTCCATTGTTGTTTTGTATTTGTTTTTTATGTATATTTGTAATTAAGCTCAGACAAAATTAAACACAAATCTGTACATCTTTCAACAGACTTTTAAAAACACATCCAAAAGAAAACAAGACATAAATTGTTCCTGTAGCTCAACTGGAGAGCATTGCGTTAGCAGCACAAAGGTTGTGGGTTCGATCCCAGGGAACACAAGCAGTGATAAAAACATGTACCTTGAATTCAGTGTAAATCGCTTTGGATAAAAGCAGCTGACAAATGAATAATTGTGACAGACATTAAGCCATAAAGAACAATAACTAGCATCAAATGAAATAAAGTGATCTTACAGAACTGATGAGGTCTTCATCTGTATTCCAGTCTCTGTTAGTAACTTTAATTCTAATCTTAACCATAGTAGGAACAGACAGAGGAGTCAGATTACGATACTACATCGAGACATCGAGTCCCACGTGGAGACACACCAGACAAAGAGAGAAGACAGACTGGTGCTGGTCTCCTCATACAGCACAGGTTTACCAAATACCACACTAACCAGTTTAAAAAACATTTCCCTAACATAGTAACAAGAACCTTAGGAATGTTATAAACTTATAAAAGTTATATTTAATTGACTAATTATACATTTTAATGTTAAAATTATAATTTAATTTTAATATATTTACACACACACACACACATATAGATATATTTCACATTTTATAATATCACAATTCTGAAAAACTGTCGACTCAGTGCAAATACTTTTTGGACCACTAATTTTAAAAGTCTAATATTGGTGTTATAATACAATGTGAGAGAAATAAACCTCATGCGGTAATTTAAGATTCTTCAACCAAACACAAAACATAACATATAATATGACCAAAACAAAATCATCATATATTGTTCCAGTCAGACTGTATTGTGGCCATGGTGACGGAAATAGGAACCTGGAAACCTGATAAGACAGGAGATCCATCCCAGGTGAGGAATCGGAATACCTGGAAAGATTCGCTCTCACTCTGGTCTGGAACCGGTGAATGTGTTCCTGTCTGTGGCTCGTCTCTGTCAGTATGCAACCGCTGGTTCTGCTGCTGTGTGTTCTGGTGGACTTCCTCGTGGTGAGCTGTAAGTACAGATTACATGTGAACGATCTCAGAACGTTACCAGCAAACTCAAGCTGATCTGTGAGAATAGTTCCTCCTTTAGTAGAGATTGTTGACCTTACTGTTTTATTTAGGTTTCCATAGGTTGTATTGTAGTGAATTTCTAGTCATAAGTTTATTCTAATGTATAATTAATGATTAAATTAATATCCTTCACATTATAAATTATAAATGACTAAATTTTAAACTATAGAAAAGATGAATCACATCTGGGACTTTTAAAACTGTATTTGTTTGTCAGAGATCTGTGATCTGTTAAAAGAAATCAACTGTTTGCTCTAATACAAAGTTTTAAGCAATTTTTCATGTTTTTCTCATTTGTCTCTTTTAGAGTTTCAGTAAAAGTGTTACTAATGTTTCGGTCTGTGCTGTGACTTGCCAAGAAACCAGTTTGCAATCATTAAATAAAGCTCTTCTGTTACCTAGCGCTGTAGTCTTACAGTATGTCAGCGACTGTCTAATCTGTCTTTATTTTACATTTTGATACGAGACAATGTTGACGTTTAATTCAAATGCAACAGGAAACTCATTAGGTCTAACACAAACTGAGAAATACACACTTGTGCTGGGTTGTTTGTGTATCAGATTTACTGTAAACAACATTTTATAAGGACACTGTGAAGTTTAGATTACAACAATGGACAGATTTATTTCACAATGCCATGCAAATTAAATCTCTATACACTGAAGTCCAGCACTGTTTACTGTGCGTGATTTACTCCTCATTAAACAGCAAACAATCGACTTACAAAACCTACGTAATGCATTTAAAAAACGTAACCTTCCTAAATATCATTCATTCAATGTTACATAACAGGTTCAATCTAAAGTATCTACTAAGCTGCACAATGGCTGTAAATATTGAATACAGATACTTTAATTACAGCACGTACAACAGCATCATTGTTACAATGAGATCAATGTAGCCAACAGCAACATAAATATATCCAAGACGCATTTTTACTTGTGACGCACGTAGCAGGAAATTACTGTTAAAGAACATGTAGGCAAATTTGCATTTTTTCATTTGGCAGACACTTGTACCCAAAGCCAATTACAGTGAATTTAAGGTATGCAATTTTATCAGTGCTCGTGTTTGCTGGGATTGAACCCACATCCTTTGCGCTGCTAACGTTGAGCTACAGGAACACCATTTAGATAAATTTGACATCAGTTTCCTCAGTGTGATTTTCTCTGGTTTATCTCACAGGTCAGGAAGATGTTCGGGGCCGTATAGTGGGCGGGTACGTCCCCATGCCTTATTCCATCAAGTACATGGTGTCCATTCAGAGCGCGACCGGTCAGCATTTCTGCGGAGGAACCTTGATTAACAAATACTGGGTGCTGACCGCTGCACACTGCAATATAGGGTAAGACAACAAATGCTGAAATCCTGTAGGATGGATTGAATTATGTTTCACGGGTGAAGTTTTCTACAGTGTTAAAAGTAGGTGCTAATATAAAAGCTTCTTCACAGTGATGCAATTCAAGAACCACAAGGTTCCTTTCAGTCAAAGGTTCTTTAAAGAACCATTACTTTCCTACTGTTTTTAGAACTTTTTTTTCCACTGCAAAGAACCTTCTGTTCAACAGAACGATTCAGTGGAAGTTCTTCATGGTTCTCCATGGAAACTTCTAGCCCAACAAAGAACCTTTTTTATGTGTAACTGTGGAAACTCATGAAGAAGATCAGAAGCTCTGTGGAGCTTTAGTTGTTTTTCATTTGTCATTTCATTTGTATGAAAATATGTCTCATGAGTTTCCAAAATACATCTTTTGAGAAATGACCATTAGCTGCTTCGATGCTAAGATTATTTAAAGAGACATTCAAAGTTAACGACTCCAGAACAAAATCTTGGTTTGTGTCTGGTCTGCAGTGCGGCAAGCATGAGGATTGTGGCTGGAGATTATTCTGTGGGTTTATATGAGGGCACAGAACAGTTCCGCAGACCTCACCTCCTAATACCTCACCCACAGTACAACAAAGACACCAACAACGCAGACATCATGCTTATTAAGGTGAGGCGATGAATCGATGTCACCGAGTTACAGTGACAGACTGACTGACGCCATCATTACAGCCGCCGCATTGATTCCTGTCATGCATTTAAAACGAACACAATTACTTCTGCGTCAAGTCTTATTATGTGAAGTGATTGAAATGGCTCTAAGTGAACAGCAGTGCAGTTGCACTGCAAAGCATTATGGGAAAAAAATAATTCACCAGTTTATAGGTACAGTAAATGTATTTTATTTGTAAAGATGGGCTGAAAATTAAGGTGTACAGTTGCTTTAATTTTATTGAGACGATAAACAAGCTTCTCCTGAACACTTATTTAAAACTTAAAATTTTATATTTCTAATTTACACAAAGAGATTATGATAGGTAACACATTAAAACAACTTGACTGTTTCTAATGCAGATATATACAGAATATTAACAGAATACCATCACACAATAAAAAAATACATAAAATAAAACTCCTACAGGATGATACCAGACTACTTACTTAAAAGTTAACTATGTAAACAAAATGTTTGTGTAACAAAGAAATTTGCTGTATAATGTCTGTCACAACAGAATCTCTCTCTCTCTCTCTCTCTCAGCTTCAGTCTCCAGTCTACCTGAACAGTTTTGTATCTCTGGCACCGTTGCCCCGTCAGGGCGCTACAGTGCCAGTGGGGCAGGTGTGCAGGGTGTCCGGCTGGGGCTTTATCAACCCCACAGGGGGTATTCCTCCAACCCTGCGCACGGTGAAGCTGCCAATAGTGTCCACCTCTGTGTGTAACAGCACAGAGTCTTTCAATGGAATGATCACTGACAATATGATCTGTGCTGGTTACAGCGAAGGTGGAAAAGACGCGTGCAAAGTGAGTCACTCCGTTTTCACTTCACATGCGTTCACATTTATGAATTCACTTCACCAGTGCAAAATAATTAATGATCACCAACATAGTAACATTGTTTGTGCATCATTGTTTAAATGCAAAATATAAGCCACTCAGAAAGAAAATACAATTATTGGGACAGACTTTATTATTCATAATAGCAGCATGTTATTAAATTGAGTATTCATATATTCCTGATTATTTGAATATTTTAAATTTTAATGTTACTGTAGTTACCAAACAGTTGAATTGTTTATCTCATTTATCTGTCTCTAATTGAATTAAAACACAGCAGACGTCGCTTCATTAAACAGATGCAACGAAAACAGGAATATTATCAGAAAATGTGTCTCAGAATACAGACGCAAAACTGAAAATATTAGTTTAGCTAATTCGTTTCATGGTGGCCTGTTTACACATGACATTACATTAACAGCAGAGGCGGTACATGCACAAGCATATATTCCCACACGTCTCACCTGCTTGATTGTGTTAATTGGGAAAAACTGTGATATTGGGAAAAACTAACAGAATAAAACTGTGAGGCTATAAGCGGCTGAAAATTTACCATGACATCATTCGCTGCCGTAGTTTCGGTAAATGACTCCACTCGTTCTCTCTGCAGGGAGATTCCGGTGGGCCGCTAATGTGCGACGGTCGCATCTACGGTATCGTATCCTGGGGCAACGGCTGCGGTGACCCTCAGTACCCCGGCGTTTATACCTCCGTTTCCAGGTTCAGGCAATGGATCGACGGCACAATTTTTGGGTTTTACGGAAGGTGCCTAAAGTATTAGACTGCAGTGTTATCCCAGCATCCCATAACTGAACCTGAAACACGACAGCTTACACACCAAAACTTCTCTTTGGGTTTGGATTTATTGTCAAACAGCACATTATTTCACAGTAGTTTGTTTAAACTGTTCCTTTAATGTGCCATATTGTTGCTTTTCTATTAAAGTATCAGAAAAACAGTTTATAGACAGGAAGTTTATAGATTTATATATATAATGTACACACATATATAAAAATATATACACACATTATATATAACTTCCTGCCTGTCAAATGCATGTTTCACTAATAATTTATATAAAATAATTAGCTCATGTCATGTCAAATTAACAATTTTCTAAATATCTGAGCAGCTTATTTCAATACAATAACAGTGTGTTGAACTGTATAACTGCCAGATTACCACCACCAATGTAAATGTTTTGTGTGTCGTTCATTTGTGTTTGTATACATTCTAATATAGCGCTCACAATTTTGGGAAATTCTTTTACATTTGTGCTATAATGTTAATTAAATAGACCAAGTGTTTGTTTTGATTTATTTTTAATAAATTACCATTACAAAACTTCTGGGACACCTCTGTATCCCTCTAGTTCCCCTAAAAATCTTTATATATTTTAAGTGTGAGTAAATGATAAATTTTCATTTTAAGTGTAGTAACCTTTTTAGATTCCCTTAAAATATGATAAGGGCACCAGAATGGCACTATTTCTAAACCAGAAAATATCTCTTTGTGAGATATTTCCGCTATCTTCCACAGACTGAAGACCCGTGAATATTTTATCTTATCTTTAGTAGCTCACCACAAAGTTCCCAAACAGTTCCTTATTTGCATGCGTCTCAGGTGTTGGTGTTTATAAAGTTATTCCAGGCAGGTATGAACACAATTCCAACAAGGAGTGATTGAAATCTGGAGAGATTACACCACACCCATGAGGTCAGCCGAGGCCTTATCAACACCGCATGAATACTCAATGCCCTACTTTGGGGACTCTCAAATTGCACAACTAGGGAGACTTAAGGGAGTGTCCTGCATCCAGCGCTGGATACGAGGCTCCAGCCTTTACCGTTTACATAAAGACACGTCCCTTTTGTGAGATCCATGACTGTAACATGTCATGAGGGACTTTGAAGCGCTATCGCGTGACATAATCGCCATAATCTTGTACAAGCTAGTTTTTTTGTGCAGATTCTCACATTGTAGGATTAAGCATGGATGAACACTAGTCTCACGACAGCAGACCTCGAGGGATTTGCTTTGTTGTCAAACCGAAAAAACATATAAAGTAACGCTGAGATGCGAGCGGTTGCTGTCTGAAATTAGGACAGTTTTTTTCGCTGTTCTCATTCAAGGGGGACTGATATATGGACTGCTGACACACACATATATATATATGCACTATAATACACTCCTGTACTGCATAATCCTACATACAGAAACAATACAAAGATATAAAGATGAATTTAATAATACAGATATGTTATAAGTTATTCCCAGCATTCCCTTTGGCAGTAACATGGTTGTTCTTCATGGTTGTTCTCTAACAACCTTGTTCTTATCTGTCCATCCTGCCGTGATTATATCAGTACGAGTTGGCCAGCTGTCACAGGACACAGTCCGCTGGCTGATGAGACATCGGTTCGATCTGGTCTGATGACCAGGAGGGTAAATATTCCAACCAGACTGATGAGGCTCAGTGTGACATCATCATTGGCCTCTTTCTGACTTATGTCTGTTCCGTTCTCTCCACAAGTCTGAAATTCCAACGTTCTCCCCAGATAACAAGGAATGTTCTCAGAATGTCAAAATAATACAAAGTTATCAAAGAACAGGAACTTATGAAGTACAGCAACAGTAACTTAAGAACAGAAACTATTTTTAAAATTATATCATATATATCGAAAACATTATTCTTAAGCTAAGATTAAAAAATGTTTAAACAACGTTCTCATAATCAAGCAAAAACTGTGACTAAAAACTGGATGTTTTAAGCATTCCCAGAACATTCTAAACAACAACAAGGGAAACATTCCTAAATGCTTATGTTTCTATAACCTAAATATTTGGAAAATGCAGCGGAGTCAGATTTTTAAGCTAAACACAAGACGTGACTAGCTGCACGAGATACAATCTGCCTTTATGTTTCCGCACTTGATTTTAGCAGCATGTGTCGTTTCACTGAGTTCAGCAGTATATTTGCCACCAGGCTTCATGTGACCTGAGCGTTTCCACACACAACAGCTTCAGTGCTGGTTGTGCAGATGAACGGAGGAGAGCTTGCCGGCTATTCGGACAGGGCAGCAGAATCAGGCTGGCTTTGAAACCCTGTGGCATTAGCAAAGCTCTTATGATTTATGGTGCCTGCTCTCAAACGCACTTTCAGAGAAAGGATTGGTCAGAACTAGTGGGCTAAATAGCTTTTCGTTTTATCACTGCTAAAACACCCACGGCTTTATCACAAAGAACTCCTCATACTGTAGGTACGAGGCTGTGTTTTTAAAAAGAGAAAGCTTGATATTTGTGCAGTAAAGCATGTTTTCTCATATAATTTTATACCTGGTAAATGCAGCCCTCACAAAATGCACCAACTAATGAGTTCCATCAGTCAAAACAAAGTCTTTTCTCTAAATGAATGATGTCATTATTGCACTAACAGCCTTAAATGTACACAACCACTTAGCGTTAGAAAACACACATAGATTTAAAACAGGACAGCGTATATTTTTCAGCTTGATGCATGCGCAGAAACTCAGTTGAGATGAATGGCATTATTAAACGGGCCTGGAACATTTGTGTAGGAACTTGGAAAACTGGGAATGCAACTATGAGAGAAATCTTATTTAGGAATATGAGAGACTGTAACTGTGACCTGCTTTTAGTCACTATCAGTGTCTGAGACGGTTCAATACATTAACTCTATGAATACCCATATATGGAAAAAGCCCAAACACTTGCAAATCAACTCACATGCATCGCATTATGGGATACGGGACCAAAGCTGTGTGCTTTCCAGCTACATCTGACTAACATTATAAATGGACGTCGGGGAACAACAATAAAATGTTTAAAAAAATGTATGATATGTCCACATAACATTTACAGTGAGTGTACATGTTACAGAACTAATGATCAAAGGAAATATTGCTGAAACACAACCGTCAAATGTGTAAAAGGATTTAACACCACAGATGTACAGTAACAAACTTCACAGCTGAAATGTTGTGTAACCCACGTTAAACTTTCAGTGAGGGAACACCGAACGAAATATCGGTGACCTGCCTTTCAGTGTCTCTCTTTAAAGACTTCTAAGTGCACTACACAAACTACACAAACACGGATGAAGACAAGCCGTGTCTTTAACATCCTGACCTCTGGTTATGAGCTACTGAAAGTCTGGTAGAGCGTGAGTCAGGGTGTGGGATGAAAAAAGCTTCTACTCTGCACAGCCCCTGCCATGAAACACTATTTATTTCAAAGTGATGTCCCATTTTCACTGTTCACCCACTCACTTCCTGTCTCCTATGTGTGAGGACGGGCCCAGGCAGATTTATGGAGCGTATTTCTCAGAGGAACTCTAGAAACTAGAGCACTTTAATCAAGACGTATAACACACTGGAGCCTTCAAAGGAGATCCACAAGACTGAAAAGAACCCTTTATGTCTTGTGGACTTCCTGATTATCACAGCATACTTTATCCATCAATGAGGAAACAGACCTAAATATTTCACCAATGAGAAAAAAGAACTAAAGATCTATGCGTCCGACCATCCATTCATCATACCAAACAATCCAGCAACATGGTGGTAAATTGTCACACATGACAACATCACACGCTTTTTATTCAGAAACTGTTAAAACTAGTACAAACATTGAGGGTCTAAATTATAATCTGTGCTGAACAACATTGTGCCAAACAAACATTACGTTTAAACCCTGGGATTTTTCTTTAATAACATAAAACCAGAACTGCTGGCGTTTTAAGTACGGTACAAAACAGATTCATTTTTAATACTATTGCTTTATTACAGCATAAAGCTGAAATAACCATGTCTCCTGTATTCCTGTCTACTGGTATCCATAAAGATGCTGTGGCAACCACTATTTTCTATTTGCTGCCGACATTGTTCATTTATCATTGCAGTTATTGCTGAGCTATCGCCTTTGAGCCATTATATGATTAGACAGGCCTATACACTTAGTAAAAATGGGCAAATTCTTTTCAAAACCCCAGTCAGCATTTTGTGGCAATTTACGCTCCAGACAGAACAATATCCAATACGCATCATACATGCAAAATAACAGCAGGTACAAATTCTCAGAAAGAAATCACACATGCAGTTTTTCCTTAAAGTCTGTGCTGAGAAACGAGCCATTTTAGAAACGATTGAACAGACATCCAATAGAAAGATAAGCAGATGGACAGCCAACTGGTAAAAATTATTATATAACAGTCCACATTTCCTCTCATTTAATTTAAGAAATTTACGACCAGCTACAAGGCTGAATGCCTGAGTAACCATGTTTTTCTCTGTAGATAAACATTATTTATAAGTATATAATGATTTTCTCAATCGTATTAAGTCATTCTTTAATTAAATCAAATATATTTAATCTAATATATTCCATTTAATTTAATCCAATATGTTTTTCCAAATATTTGTGACTGGAGCTTGCCTGTGTGATGTTGGAGTGCTACGGGTGGTTGCCAAGGTGTTGCTATGCAGCTCCAAATGGTCACTAAAGGTGTTGCTAGGAACTGTCAGGGTGTCAAAATAATTAGTGGCTTTGAGAAACGACTACAAACAGTTTCCATGGCAGAGAATTGCAAGAACATCCAATCCTTCTACACCCAACAGATCAATTTCAAGGTCAGACAAATTATCCACCTGTATAATGGGAAGCATGAGCCAATTCCTCTCCTTGGCCATTTACACAGAAAGGCCAAGTGTTCCGGAGTCAGGGAGGAAATGTGTCCGTGCGCCGTAACACGCTGACGCTCAACTCTTGCAGTTATCCTCAGACATATGTGTGATGAGAGGCACAGATGAGACCGTGGAGAGAATGATCAGATCGATAAAGTCTCAGAATGATGAAACACTGACAGACGCAGGGCTAATGGGCATTGGGAGGGTATATGCGTGCCTGTCCTAAAACAGACAGAGATGATCTCTAAGCCTCAAATCTCCAATAGTACTTAAGGACCTGTATAATGTACGTATAAGGGCTCAGAAACAAATAGTGTTATATCATATCATATTTCTGTATGGGACAAAATCTGACCACATACATTTCTATCTGAAATACAATGACTTTTTCGTGACAGTGGTGCACGATTAGTTTGGCCCACCGTGCTACATTAGCTGACTCAGAAAATGTATGACAGCATTACCCAAAATAAGGATTATTCTAATGCAAGTGTAATTCAGTGACTCTGTATGACTGTGTATCCAAACCTTAATGCCTGAGACACAAGCAATAAAACTTAATCACAAGGTTAAAGTGTCACTTTCAGCTCATACAAAAATTGACCAAATACATACATGAATCAAACAAAGCTTACACAAGAATCATATAATCATAACTAAGCATCTAACTGGCACACAACTGCTTTAATCTATTAAATGGAGCTATTTTAAGCATTACAGATGTATCAGTAGCCAAAAAAGCAATTTAATCTCTTATTCATTAGCGTCTGTTGAACCCCGTCAATGAATCATTATGTAACGTTACGCTGTTATGTCATATAATCATTATGCAACAGCCCAATGTCAAAAGCGTATTACGAACTTTTCAGGACTCTTGGGAACAATCGTTAATCGCTTACTGGCATGAGAGATCATATACAATTTCACACGATTAAAGAATTGCTCTCAAGTGTCTCATGCGTCTATTCAAACTTGATGCATTGAGACACGTCTGCCTGGTTTGCCGTCAAATAACACAGCGTCTCGCTAATATCACCTGCCACTGGCATTTTATCACCATCTTACAAACACCTCGCAGTTTCATAATGATCCCCTAGGGGGCAAAAGATCAGTCAAACACTTCCACAACCAGCCGTTTGACCATCCGTCCACTCTGACAGAAAGGGACCAACATGTGAAGTGACCAATAAGAACAGATTATATAATGGGTTAGCTAGTTATCTTGCTGTTAGACAGCCACTGAATAGAGACTGATTTCAATTAATCAAATTTGTTCATTCAGATCCATGCATTTGTTAAAAATAGCATTTGTGCTGCCTTGTTACAGCGTGTTCAGATAAATTCATCATAGCTGTAAATATGCAAGACTGGCGGAGGTGGACGTTTGTCGCAGGGACTCGCATGCGGCGCTGACAGTTTAGAGTGTGAAATTATGCAATATTGTGTCCCAGAGACTAACTAACACCAAGGTTTCTAAGCCGTGCTTTGTTCTTCAGCGTTAGAAACAAATGGTGGGTTCTGAGTGTGGGAACAGGGAATAGGTGGGAAACAAAATTGTGGTTGTGTACTTGATACAGTGCTGCAATTTAGATGCACCAGTTAACTAGTCATATCTGTGCTGAAACTCACTCACAGCGATGCATCTTGAGTTCACACAGGCTTCTATCACAGCTGTATCAAAACATTTTGTGTATGTTTTATAAATGTTATATATAAGACATAATGATGACTACTTTATAGTAGTCATTCATGATTATAGTAGTCAGTTTTTCACTGCATGAAAAACGTCCATATATATACTGATATATATACCCGTATATGTGTGTTTATAGATATAAACAGTATA
>JBAJNP010006913.1:0-24116 GCA_036877545.1 Yasuhikotakia modesta | reverse complement strand
TCTCTACCAGTAATTGCGCCAACAGGTCTGGAGCACTCAGCCCTGCCAATCACTGGGACCAGCTAGAGACCAGCTAGCTCATGACCTCATCAGCCAGTCAAAGCGGTGTGAAACGAACAGTGCCTGCATGGACTAAGATGCAACAGCAAAGCAGAAGAGAGGACGACTTTAAGACGTCTTGTCATCACTCCTTAACACCTTACCCGACACCTTACCCGAGGACACCTGCTGACACACACGCTGTGACAGCCAAGGACCTTGACAATCTGGCTTGAAACACCTCTAAGTTTACTCCAAATCTCCCAGGAGGCCACAAGGGACATGCCTACCTGTGGACATTGACTTTAACATGCACATGCTGCCTAATGTAATCACCAGAAGACAAGTTATATCTGCTGAGGATCGTCTCCAGCCGGGAGCTTTCTGGACCAGCAGTCAGAACATGTTGAAATGGATTACAAGCAGCCTGAGCAAAAGGATTATTACAAATGTTTTCCTCATGTTAAACTTTGTCTGGAACTGCCGCCAGGGGGCGCACAACTGCGCCACCACAAAAGACACTGTAACGGAGGACTTTACTGTTGTTGTGACTTTGCTAGCCAGGAACGGAGCGGCCCCTAGAGGGCTTGTCCCAAACACCAGACGGGGTGACCCTAGGTCATGGAGCCAACCTTTGTCATCAGACAGCCAACAGGATGGCGCTCCATGGAAACCGGGCCAACAACCCACATTTAACCGTTCCTGCACCTGAACAGGAAAGCTCTGTGACTCACCAAAGCTCTGTGACTCACGCCATCACTACTGGACGGTCATCCCAAAGACCAACAACCTTCACATTCAAGCAGCATCTCAACAACCACCAGCCAGGACCATCAGGTACCAGAAAGTGCTGTTAATTTTCTGCCTATCAACAGAGGCACAGAAAACAAGGATGCAGGTATAATGTGCAGTTTTACAGCCAGAGTGACTTTCAACCACAACAGGTGATTTCCATCCACATGACCATCGGTCCAACGAGTCCAATATCACAAATGGACATATATCCTCTTTTCACGTGTAGAGATCTGCTAGACCCCTTTGAGCCCTAATAAACAGCAGACCATTTGGGCTCAAGTGCGGGAACCTCTACCTTTCAGGCAGCTGACCTGACCAAAGCACACTGCCAGGTCACAGAGGTCAAGGATGACCCCCCATCCATGCAAACTCTGTCCCAGTCCAAGTCTCAAGTTCACTCCTTTGCACTCTACAACACACCAAAGACTCAGAGCCTTCTGCCCTCAGGTAATGCCAGGCATCCTGCTTCAGCGACACAGCGGTAACAAACACCATGCTGGGTCCTTGAGCAGATAACTCAGTCAACAGTCTCACATTGTTTAACCACCTCACCAAGAACAAATCAGACATTCCCTTTGCTGTCAAGTGCATGTGGTTCCCGTCGGACTCTCCCACCTGCCAACCTGAACATTAAGTGGAATAACTGGTGCTTAATGTTCTACTTCCTGGTTCCCCATGACCCTCAGCATGATGTCCACACGGGAGCAGACATCCAGGTTTGACTCCAGGCACACATGGACACTATTAACGAGGTGGTATGGGCCCCATGGACCTCACAACCCTCTGGAAGCCCTGTCAAGTGCGAGAACCTTCTCTCAGGCCAGAGGCCTGCACCTGGCGAATGAACAAGAGACTGCAATACCCGCATTTACCAAAGGGGTCGCTGTTTGGCTCAACATCCGGTGTGGTCAAACCCTCAACCACACATTTTGTTTCATCCACCCTTCCATAGAGTGCATGGAACTTTGCCTTACACTGGAAGCCACACCCATGACTGAAGTGGCAACCCGTGCAGTGTACATCCTGCCCAGTGTACAATTCTCAAAACCCATCGGCTGGGATGGCTAATAAGCCAGGACTTTTGCAACTTTTGACATGTCCCATCACTGATACCAGAGGAAAGCACAGACAACACTGTGTTTACATCACCCTTTAAGCTCATTGCCATCACATTTGTTATGCCAGCGGACAAGGAACATGTGTACAGGACAGAACTGACTGAGAACCACCTCTCAGGGTACACAGTCTCTCAGCAAACCACTCTCGCCAGCTGAGTTTAACATCTTCCTCGACAAAGCCTGCCTGGACGTCAGGACCAAGTGCAACTTCATCCATGCGATTGATGTCCTCACCAAGAGCACAAATGTGAATCATCAAAATCATCAAAGAAACAGCTGTGCTAACACGCAGCCGCAGGGCATCAGCTGCTACCCTACCTGCCACACAGCCACTTGTGCTGGCTCCACAGATTTCCAATCAACGACATAGCTGCCTCACAAGCCTCTGACAACAACAGAAAAGCTATGTTTAACTACCTCTCAAACCCCTCCACCCACCCTATCATGTAATCCGACCTTTCTAAAGCTCCAGCTCTTAGATGGCCCAACGGCCCCGAACATCTGCTACGTGTTCAACACAACATCCTCTGTTATGCCCCTGATGACCTCACTAGGCCAAGGCTTGTGGCTCCTCTGTGCCAAAGGGGGGTCCTGCTGATGTATGCCCACAACGCAGCATGTGCCAGACACCATGATGCAAGAGCCACATACAAACCACTAAAACAGGTGGCATACCGGCTCTGGATGCAGCAGGATGTAGCAGGATACATCAGAGAGTGTTTGGTTCCAATTGCAACCGGCAAATACAAACTATACAGCCCCACTGCAACGCAGAGGAATCAACTTCCCATGGTTGGATCTACAGATAGACTGTGTTGGACCACTACATGTCCACAAGGGGACCAAATAATTCTTTACTGTCGTCCACCAACACACAAAAGTGGGTAAAGTGCCTCCCAACAACACTGCCCAGACCACAGCATACTTCCTCATGAACCACACCTGCGTCAGGTTCGGACTGCCACTAAACCAACTCAGATCAGGGCACCCACCTCACGGCTGAGATCACCCAGGACAGCTGTAAGTCATCACAAGAGGAACTGGATGTAGGTGACAATTTCCTGGTACCACAACTTCGCCCGGCCACTTCAGACAGCTTCACATCACCTGTCAAGGGGACTTCTTCCGCACTAACCAAAGGCAGTCACAACTTCTGCCTGAGCAAACTTTCCCCGGGACAGGGACATGGTGAACATACCCTGTTGTCCCGCTGCAACTAAGCTTCATGCTCAGGTCATCTATACACAAGCTGAGATCGTGAGAGACTGGTGGCTAGTCAACACCGCAGCCCGTGTGGTCACTCTGACCTGTGACCAACATGATACTGCCACCTGCATCAGTCTACCCAACCAAGCAACGTGGAGGCAGATCCCAATTATTATGGTTAATTCTGCTTAATCAGAACATCTATACATGTACATACTACGTAATTTGTATAATTGATTACAGTTAATTATACTTATTATTCCCTTTGAGCTAGAGCTCAAATTCAAATTTGTTTCAGTGGAAGATAGTGTTTTAACGCTTTCTGTACCGGCTGACACACTACAACGGGGTTCCCTGATCGGGCAGGATCTCTTTCGGTATACCCACTCTGGTGAACATCATAAAGAGTTTGTTGGCAATGGTCTTGTTGCTTTGGTCAAAAGCAACAAGACCATTGTATGTTGGCAATGGTCAAAGCAACAAGACCACTGCCAACAAACTTTATGATGTTCAGAGTAGGTAGCAGGCGGCATAGTCCACAATCACCAGGATGTGTTCGTGACCCTGGGCAGACTCCGGCAATGGCCCCACCAGTTTTTTCACAACCTAAGCCACGGATGGGTCCCCATCCAGTACCCAGTGATGCATGAGCCAGCTGCCTGAGCACAGGCGGGTAGCTTGGGCTGATACTCCCACTCATAAAACTGTTGGGCCATACAGACTGCAGACAGGCCCATTCTGGAGAGGATCTCCTTCTTCACCATTTTGTAGTTAGAGAAAACTGCTTATTCCACTGGGTAGGTCAAACTCCTCCATCCCACTGTCTTTACCTCAGCCCTCTATTAGACTGGCTTCACCACTTCCTTCCGGGTCCCTGCCTTCACCTCGGTTGCTGGTGACATCTGCTCTGCCTTGGCCCTCCTGGTTCTCATTGTCATCTGGGATAATTGACTTTCCATCTCTGCCTCGGGCTCCATGTCCACCTGCTCTGCCTCCATATGTCGGTACCCTGGATTTGTCAGCCCTTACTCCATGGCTCCTTCCTCTCAGTGTCTGCTCCAACTTGGACCACCATCATTGGCTCCTTTCCCCATCACCACTTTTGAAGTGTTTGGTTGTCCCCCTTCCAAGAGTCGGACCTCCACCGGAAACCTCCCCCCCCCCCCAGTTTCTGCCTTGGTGTTTTGTATTATTTGTGGATTTGTATTAAAACTCATTGATTGGATTCTATGTTGACTCAAGCCTGCTTTTTGAACTTGCATGTTACACAACCACATTTAGGTACAGAAGCGACTCTCCTAAATTGTTTATTTTGTGTACAGAACACGACTCACTACCAAAACTATGATTGACAAGTAAACCATATCAACATTCTGCAGATCTCATGTTTAGGATCTGCTGTTTGACCAGTAATATTACAGCAACAAGAGATATTACAGAAAAACATGTTTTGCATCTACATGTTTATGTGCTTACTTTTAGGGTCTTCTAGGCAAATTACATTTCATATGGTCGGTTTAATCAGATGACAACATCAGCAATACTGGAGTCTAAGACTAACTAACCAAACACTGCATCACAGGTGGTTACTTCCATAGCAGTTGAAACAGGACCAAAAGGAATTCAATCTGTTTTACTATAAAATACAAAAAGACCAGTCATGATTAAACAGTTCGCAAATGTCATGAGAAGAAGCCTTGTGGCTTTGCCGTTTTTAAAAAGAGAGTTTAATACAAGATACATTGTATGTTTATCTTTTGTAACTGTAATGCTTAATGGGAGTTAAGTTCATGTAATATTACTCTTCCTTGATCCTGACAATGTATTACTTAATGGACCCAGGATAAGCCTTGTTTTACTCTTCGCTTATACTGCACTCTTTAGGACACAATGCAGCTTAAATGATGATCTGATGTACACAACTGAATTAATTGACTAACAGCAGGTGTCTTATCTAATGCTATACCCCAATAAAGGTAACACTGGATAAGCACAGAATCAAACTGGAAAGCAATGAGGAATCCATTAGAAAGCAGATCAGCCTCTCAGTGGACTAACAGCAGCTGCTTTTGGTGACGACTCCGGTATTTACACTGACTGTTTTTTAAATCAAAGTGCAGCTTTAGAGAGCTTACTGCAAGATCAGTAATTGGTACATTTTGTAGGATACATGGTAGGTGGGGAGATGGTTGTATGCTGTACAAGAAATGTCACAACTCACAACATCTTTAGCTGTCCCTCTGGGGAGATAATTGGGTCTAAATCCATTTCTCAATAATCCAATCTAACCCTCCCGATATGCTAACATCAAACATGCATGGAGGACAGACTTTGGACTCACTGGTGTCCATGAGGGTTCTGCTTCTTCCAAGCCACAAACAAGTGAGCCACATGTTTGCTGCTTATGAGAATAGTTGACACTTCCATGGACAAAGCTGTATGTGATCTAGACAACTAGTTAATCAGATAACTAGTAAATCAGATGTTTAACAATTCTATCACATTGGAATAAGCAAATCATTTTGGAGAACTTAGGAGCCACAATTCTAGTCACTGCTTTGTTTTGTTGTCTATCTCAGGCATTAATTAACCCCAAACCTTCTTCTGACAGTAATCAGGGGAAAGTATCACAAAATCATATAACAGCTTTGGTATTGTTTTAGATTTGTTGGTCTGGCTTAGTGGGTATGCTGACATCACTGGTTTTAGATTAAATACATTTCCAAAGACTGTACATTTTTATGGGTGACATTCTGATCCCTTCAGTAACTTGCATTCTTGCATTCAAATTGCATTATCAGAATAGTGAGAATAGTTCTCAGTTTAATTGATATATTACAACCAAAAGCCCATCAGATTCTATCCTTTGACAGAACTTTTACTTTGGATAGCAGGTTAGTGGATGATGACATTGTATGGATTCAAGGTTCCAGACTGACTTTCAGAGAAACTTTGAGCTTTGACTTCCTTCCCCTTCTGATGGTGAGAATAAAAAGGGACTGTGATACATATTTCAGAGCTCTGCATCCACAAAAGCACTGGAAAAAAGAGGCATAAAATGGTCCATCACCCACATATCATATCAGGTGTGCTTGTAGCCCTTGTAAAGATGACAATGCAAAGAAAGAGGATGCTATAATAAGAAGGTTCGACAGACCAATAAACCGATAAGAACTACTATGACAGGTTGTCTGAGTGCTACCTCTATGTCCTGTAGCCCTCTCTGCCCCTAACCCCCTTTCCACCCTCTGCTAGGCCACTGGGCTTTCTGAAAGCCTCAGGTCTCTATCTGTGGAGCTCTTTGTAAGTGACTGCTGGTTGCATTAAGTTGATTAAAGTGGTTGGCAGACACTAGTATTTGTACTCTATCCTTTCCACAAAGATAAAAGAGTCAGGTATGTTTTCAGTTCTGAGTTAAAGGAACAGTCCCCTCCTCCTTTCTCTCTGCTCCTAAAGGGGTCAACAAAAGACAAAGGCTTTTGGATTGAAAGCAATGGAAAGCCTATTTCACCAAATGATCTCTAATTGTTCCTTTCTTCCTCTTATATGATATCCTTAGTGGCTGAATGACTTTGTCTGCAATTGTGTCTCTGAAAGCTTCTCTTGAAAGAAAAATCAGGTTGAGATTTCTATTATACCATATTTTCATAAAAACAGACAACTGACAATGTCCAGTATTGTATCAAAGAGAAAGTGTAATTTATGTCTTGTGCTTTGAGTCTAAGAAATTCAGGGCCATTTCAGTAAGCATTAAAATGCTTTATTTACTTTTGGTTTTATAAACAGATGTTTTACAGAGAAAGATTGGACTTCCAATGTACTGTATTAAACATCATCAAAAACAATTAACATCAACAACGAAGGTAATACACCTGAGCATAATGTTGTAATGTGCAATTACTAAAATATTTCTGCCTTGCAGAAATATGTAAACTTTTATGTATTCTTAGAGCTCATGCACTGAACGTGCAAAAGGGCCTATAGTTTTCCTTAGGATTATTAATATGTAGGGCCAAAATATTGAAAGTGTTTATTTTAATTAATTCATTATTATTTTTAATAATAATTAAAGTGCGAAGGCCTTCCATGAAGGGTCTTAACATGCTTGAACTTGCCGTTGGTCATTGGACAGAGGCTGGGGGCTGAAGGGCTCTATATCACCCCCTTGCTCAGGGCTAAAAATGATTCTACATATATCAAACCTACATACACACTCCTATACTAAGTATGTGTATCGGTCAGGTCAACCCTAACAACTTTCGCACTGACACGTCTTAGTTTCACTCAACAGGAAGTCTGTTATTTTGGATATTTTGAAAAGTGCATTTGTGTAAGTGCAGTACCATGCCAAGACCCAACATATCAAACCACGATTTTTTATATCCATATATGCCACTGATGCTGCCATGGCAAGGTGGTAAAATTATGGTGAAAAAATTAAACAGGAAGTCTCTAATATTTACATCATGTATTAAGTAATTTACATCAAACTTGGCAAATTTGTTTGGTGTAGGGGACCTGATGACATTGACATGACTACTGTGAGTGACACCAACTGGCAACAGGAAGTGCATCACTTAAAACAAACTTTAAAATAGTCACATTTAGTCAAGACTTACTGTCACAGCAGAATAATGTTGAATAATGTAACATGACTGATGTAATGTTCTATAAGGATTTGTAATGTGTTAAAAAAATAACTTTTAACCACATTTAAGTTGTATAAATTTTGTACAAGCAGTATTTGAGACACTTATCATATTTAAAATCGCATACCATAGTTGTCAGCCTTTGGGTGTGGAAAAAAGCTTAAACATGGTCATGTTAGGCAGACTCTATAGCATCCCCTTTTGACTGAAGTGATGGGTTTAGTTATAGTCACCAAATCTGGTACATGTATTGCTCCTATCAAGCCAGACAACTTTCAAAATTACATTAATTAGATGACATAGAAGACATAGAAGAGGCTATTGTGAGTCTTACCATTTAGTAAGTTTGTCACTTAATCTGCATTTAAAAACTGCAATTAAAAAGAACTTATTTTAATATTAATATTGTTGATATCTTGAATGGTGTTTATATGTTGAGGTAAAAAATTTATGGCAGTAAATGGAACAGTAATTCATATCTTCTGCATGCATTGAGTGATTTACATCAAATTTTGAGAAATATGTTTGATGCTGTGAGTTGACTCTGGCTATTTGGATTCATAGTCATAGTGCCACTTACAGAAGTGTGCCACTAACAAAAGGCTAGAATAGACCTAAAATAGTCCTATTTTCTTTTTAATTCCTGTAAGGATCCCAGGTTTTAATCTGTTTAAAACCTGTGTAACTCTTAATATGTTGCCTTGGTACCTTTTTACCTTGTCAAATTGTCCTTCACAGTGACCATTGGCCCTTCTATGGCTTCTCTCACTGGTGTAATCAACATCATTTCATTAGTCTGTTTTATCCTGAAAGTAGAGATTACATTCTAAAGGAAGTTACAGTGGAACTATAAAATTCCAACAAACAAGCTTGCAAGATGGCAAATATAATCCAAATTACCCTTATTTGTTTGTTGCAAGAATAAATATCAGGGCAGCATGAATTACCACTAGATGTCAAATGTGATTGTGTACCCTGTTTTTCTGTGTGTCTCCTCTTTTTCTCACTGATGGATGACATGAAATAAGGGTTTCTTTCACCAGCACAAACAGCATCACTCTGAGCAGTTTCTGACACTTGAAAATGATCGGAATGGTGGTACCACAGCTGGGAGGACATTGACTGACTGGCGCATAGTCTGCCACTAAACTTTCAGTGCTTGAGGAGCTGTCTGGGCTGGGACAGGTGGCGTTTATGCAGATGAATGAACACATTACTGTGTGCTATTCCTTTTGGTTTAAACATTAGTGTTTGAAATGTGACAAATCAGATATTCGTCACCCACATCCTGCCTCCATTGTTGTTGCCGGAAGGGTGTACATGTGGAGAGTTTAAGTCTGTACAGTTTTGCTTGTGTGTATGACTGTGTAGGTGGTTGGATGGATGTATGCATGAATACGCATATGTATATTTAACATCTGAATAAGCATGTTAGTACTAGAAAATTTGTTGTAGTTTATCATATCAGCATGGAAGTGTTGTAATGTGCCCATTACAAGCAGCAGGAAACCACAAGTATCTTTCTTTGGATTAGGTTGATTTCATAATTAAATGTATGCATATTATAAATCAGCATGGCCAATTGAAAGCTCAGCTTTTCTTTCACTGCATAAGATCAATTTTTTATCTACTACTAGATGACATAGGACCTAAGTGGGTATAACTGACAATAAGGAATTACCTCCTTATTATTTCAGCACAGGACCAATTGCCCTCCTTCAGTAGCAATCAGCTAAGCAGAATGAATCATCCTGCCAAGGAGTGAGAGGCACTATCTGTTTTTTTGTCACTGCAAAACACAGTTAAACCTAAACCTTTTTTGAAGTATCAGCTGTGGAGGTAATATCTGGGGGATGACTAGAATGGTAAAATAACTCATCTCTTGATAACTGACAAAGATCTGCTCATTTACTTGCATTTAAACTGCCTTAGTGGTCTAAAAGTGCTCATCAAGGTCAAAGAGTGCGAGATGATGACCAATCACATTAAAGAAGTCAGGTTAAATTCCAACTTAAATTCCAGAGCTGAGCTTTAATTAAAAGTTAATTTAAAGTTGCAATATGTATGTATCTAAACTAATCATTTAACAAGTTTTACAATAGAAATGTTAACAACCAGGAGAAATAATGACAGATTATACAAAATTATAATGATAAAATTATAAATACAAAAATTATATACATTATTATTAAGTAGCCTATTGTTATTTATAATTGTCAGTTAGACCTCTGAGGAATCTGTCAGACATAAAACTAATAAATGTGCACATATTGTTAATTCATTAATAAACTTATTTACAGCTTTCCTGGTAGCCTGTAGTAATTCACTTATAATAATACAAAACATAATTCCTAAACATGTTTAAACATTTTTAAACAAAGATGATGGTATGTTACCTTTGGTATGTTACCAATAAGCAATTGCGGAACTTGAGTTCAGACTACTCAAGATGGCAGAAGAAGCTTACCCAGGGTCTTTGCTATTGTTGTACTGCTAGAAGGCATACACAGGTATTCAATTTCCCATACATCCTGCACATCCTATGGTGAGTTATATCCTGTTTTCCACCATCAATAAAACCCCACTTACTGCTGAAATAGCCCAAACTATCCCTACTCATGAGACTTTGCATAGATCGTCTGCATACTGAGTCCACCCACTTCTTAGTTCTGGAGAGCACCATTTGCTGATTTAATCTTTGGGTGCTCCAGGTAATTTCAACATAACCCAGTGATTTCTTGGAGTACTAGAGAGATCCTAAATTGGGGCAACAGCTGCTTTCCAGACTGCTTTCCACTATGACTCTGAGTAATACCCAGATCACCTCAGATCCTTTCTACAAACTCCATCTCCATCGAAAGTCCAGTTGAACTGCCTCTTTATGTTAGCATAACATCAAGGTATTTACACTAGGAAATCCTCTCAACTTCCACCTCACCAGCCCTGGGACTGTGCCATCGACCTTTACCCAAGTGAACCAGTGCCTCATGGTAAAATCTATCCACACTCCAACCCAGATAAAAAGGCCATATAAGATGACAACTTCCAAGAAGCTCTACAACAAGGGTATATGCTTCCATCTATATCCTCTGCTGCATTAGCTTCTTTGTGACCAAGAAGGATTGTGGCCCTGTATAGATTACAATACTACTTCGGCTGTTCCCTTTCAGGGGTCACCACAGTGAATTTTCTGCCTTTATCTAACCCTATCCTCTGCATCCTCTTTTCTCACACCAACTAACTTCATGTCCTCTTTCACTACATCCATAAATCTCCTCTTTGATCTTCCTCTAGACCTAGAGCTTCATTGTATGGCTCATCAGCTTTATACCTCTACAAACCCAAGTCTCTGTCCTGGACACCAGTAGCAACAGAGGCATTGATCTTCAAGTACTGATCTTCTACTACTGCAATCACTTATCACCCCATCATCTCACCAGATATAAGCACACACCAAGCCAGCACTCACTTTCTGGTGTCTAACGAACTACTTACCTGTGACTATAATATAGTGATCTCTTTTGTGTGGTTCCTTTATTGCTTTCTCCTTGTTCCAGGTCTCATTTGTGTCTGTTTTCCTCCACCTGTTAAAGAACCCATCTGTTACTCACTTGGAAACCCAGCTTGGTGTGTGCTGCAATCACATTGTAACCATCCACAATCAACAAGCTTCTTCATCAGTTGGAACAATCAGATCAGTTCTCCTCATTGTCACTGCTCATTTCACAAGTTAATTTACCTGTTCTCCTGTGTTTCTTCAATAAACAATCTCAATTATGTTTATTTTTTGAGGTTGTTGAGTTTATTTACTGTAACAATTGATTTGAAGTTATTCTTTGTGGAGGAAAAATACAGGGCAGGATAAGGAGGGAAATTAAGAAAAGAGAATAAAGATGAGATAGGAACAGTAAGCATTCTGCCCATGTTCCCAGAATGGGATTACATCATTATAATATAGTCTTAATTTAAAAACAAATAGGATAAATATAGCCATAGTACTTTTTTGAATAATAATGTTACAAATAAAATGTTGTGGTCCCCAATTTTTACAAGAAATGTTCCAAGAATGCTGATATTTTGTATTCCACAAGTAGAATCTGTTATCTTTACAAAGCGCATCCTCCATTTTAGGGCCTCTGTATTTATAAATAAATCCCTGCATGCATCCCTAATAGTACGTAATTATCTGGAGATGTTTCAGAAAAACAAATTAATAATCAGGATGTGCTGCTTTCTCATGTTTTTTTCGTGCTTTCTCACAAAAAAATGTGTCTTGCAATACGTTCTTAATTCTCAGTTTAACATGTAGTGCCAGGACATACGCATACATCAATAAATACAAGACGTGAAGTGCGTGAATGCTTACAACAAACAAATACTGTACATATTTTGATGGGCATTCCATTAATGCATTGAAACCTTTCAATTGTATATAAGCATATAACATTAACCCAATCCCATGGTAAAGGACCAAGATACACCATAATTACAAGAAAACACTAAAACACTAAGAAAACATTAATAATTTCCTGCTCATTTGCCCTTTATATGTACATTTTAAGCAGGAATTTGAAGTATTAAAGTATCTCAAGTACAAAGATCCCTTATCCATCTTAGGAATGTGCACAATTTGATGTTCCTCATTGTGCAACTCTTTGTGTGTGTAATACTTTGTTTCAACTGTGGTAATCAGAGGGAATTGGTTGAGAGCAGTCTTGGGTGAAAGACTTTAGCCCATTGTCTGGCTCAACTTGACCCGACCTGGCTGGTTAAGCTGATGTATTGTGGACTGCAAATGGTTTCAGCTGAGAGGCCAGTTTCTTTGTGAAACAATGGAGAAAATAACTTGGTTAAAAAGAGCATCCCTGCAGTCTTGGGAAAGGCAGATCGGTTTTGTTTAGCTGCTCCAGACAACTCCAAATCTGATGTCTACTTGCTGGAGGCAGCAAAAAAGGGAAAGAAAAAATACCTCCACCAATAGTGAGAGGTTTATTGTTGCCAACCCTGAAAACCCTGCACCAGATGAACATCAAGCCGAAATAACAAGATCCACTGTCACCAACACATTTGAAGAGCTGCTTTATAGCATTTCTTTCTATATTCCAATTTCCCTCCATCTCCAGTTGTCCACAAAGTTGCAATAAGCAGATATTAATAGAAAGGTGCTTCACTACTAGTCCTCACAGGCCTAGGAAGTTATGTGACATAAAAAGCTGACAATTCAGCAGCAATCAACAACTTGTTTTCTAGCTGGATCCCTACAGCCATCACAAAGTAGTAGAGGAAGACCTGCTGATGCTTAACACTGGTTTCGAATCACATTTCTACCATGTGGCAGGTCCAGGCTTGTATCTCACAGGTATCTGCTAACTCATCTCAGCCTTATTTCGTCACACGCTCCGCGATCTTAATAGCCTGGCTTTGTCACTTTTCTTTAATCAGTTGGCCCAAAGACAACCTCAATTTAAAAATGTAATTAACTCTGACATTGCATAAACACTCCTTGCTCTTTTGTTCTCTATTTTCAAAGAGAAAAAAAACAGAGATAACAAACAGAACACACCCAACCTATCACCCCTCAAAAACATTGAACAGCAGGGACAACCTATGCAGACATTATTTGATGGCACATTTTTAAAATTTTCATTGATGCTTGTGGTGTGATTGTTGAGTTTTTGAGAGACCCCTCTGGGCAGTGCTCTAATTCCTATATTGGTTTGGAGAAATAAAATGGCTGACTACACTAGCAATGATGGGGACATATGTGTTTGCGCATGTGAGTGTCTACAGGCCAGTCCCAAATGACTCAATCAACAGAAACACCGGTCAATAGATTCTTGCTTCTGGTCTACGGCAAGCCAGTCATGACTTGTATGATTATCGAAAATGGGTACAGCTCTTGTTTGTGGTCTCCCACAGCTCAAGGTTTGGGTACAGGGTGGGACATCAATCATTCCCTTATGGGCAAGGTGCCACTGCTTCATTTCCTGCCGGAGTTCACTGAGCGACACTTCCAAGTGTCTAATTACCACTATGGAGCTAAAGCCACACCAGCAACTCCAGTGAGGAGTCCTAGCCTCAGTCTCTGTGAACTACACAGCTAATTGTTCCATTGCTCCCCTAATGACGCAGTCAGAACAGAACAAAGGATAACACCAAAAGGTAGAGACCTAGTTGAAGTTGATGTGATAATTTTGATTAACCCTGCTCTATGTGTTCTTTTATTTTCCCCCTCCCTCTCCCCTGAACTGTGTAGTAAGATACTTAAATTATCCACAAGAATTTCAGCCTGTGCTAATTATCCAAAGAGTTCCTCATTAGACGATTTTAAATCCAATCTTAGTTCAACACTTGCTCAGACCTCAGGGATTCTATGTTCCCAACAGCAGTTAAACAAACAATCAGTTCAAAGGATCAGGTATTCCACTTTAGGAAGAGGGAAAAAGAGAAGGGTAAACAACTGCTCACTTGAAAGAAATGACTCCATAGCCATATCCTTGCATGCATGCACCAATCTATAATTCATTTCACTCAAAAGCACTCAATTTTTCCCCATGCACCAGCCTTCTAATTTGAAGTGTAGTCCACACACTCACACACCTACACCCATATGATGACTGCAGGCAAAAGCTAGCCAAAAAATAGCACCACAAAAGAGAGAAAAACAAAGAACACAAAGAATGACTAGTGGTAAGAATGAATTTTATGCATAGAATATAAACATGCCATACAAACATAGGTGGTTGCCAAGTCTAGTTGCCAGTGATTAATGATGTTAATGACCAATTCCATTAGTTAATTCACAGTACAATAACTGCACTTCATGACTATCAGGACCAAACAATAAACAAGCAAGTAAATAAATAAATAGCATTTTACAAGATCCAAATAAAAAACTCAAACTCATTTATGTCATATCTCTTCTTTTCACTGTATATTTATTTACTTATACTTGTCACTTGCTTGAACTTTGAAATTGGCTGTGGCTTCAAAAAAACTTTGGACTATTTATGGACTAAAACTATTTATGAAATGTGTAAGTGATAAAGTTTATTACATACGTCTTTTCATAAATTTGTCCTTTCTTTAAAGAGCACAACTAGATGTACTAGAACAGACCTCTAATGTGCTGTAATTTCACAGCACTTCTCCTTTCCTGCCTTTTTTCGTCACTCGTTTTTACTTGTTTTTATTTCTCTTGGTGTGACCCAGCTGCTCTCTCTCTTTCTCTCGCTCTTTCTTTCTGTTTCTCATCTCTCTTAATGTCAGTGTGTTGCCACTGTGAAGCAGCGATAGAGTCTGTCACTTAAAATAATGCTGTCAGATCTGTAATTTTAACCTTGAAGCAATTAGCTATTGTTCAGACATAATGAATGCTGACACCTCTCGAAGATGATGAAACCTCTAATTGCTCTGTAAAAATTCAAACTTTTGACATTGCTGCTGACAGACTTTTCCTTTCGCGTGCTCCTTCATGTGGCCACACGTACATGGTAGATGACAGTAGCCGGTTTGAAACTTGAAAGCCAGCAGAACTTCTCTGCCATCAGCAATCCCACCATCAGCTGTCCCTAACAGAAAAAAGAGAGGAAAAAGAAAGAGTGTTTAAACCTTGATAGCACTCAGCTAATGCATCATTCAGCAAAAGTGTCATGGATTAGCATTAATGTCATGACAGGAGCAGGGTGATGACTGTTCCAGCTAAGACAGGAAAAGGTTGATAAAATGTTAGCACAGGATACATCTAATAAGTTTTCCCCCTTAAATACCTGGTAGTTTTGAATGTAGGTTTGACAGAAATTGCTTGTGTTTTCAAACACACAGTCTTGTATGTGGAAGTCTATTTACCCTTTCTAAAGCTAATCAGTAATGCCTTCCTATTTTACTTTCTTTGTTGATTAAAAAGACTGGAAAAATGCAGTAGTCTCACTACTTGTTTTCTATTGGCAGTTAATTTTGTTATACAAGAGAAGTTAATTGGTAATCAATTAAGTGTTCTTTGTAAAAAGTAATTTAATAGGTGTAACAGGTGTATTTTTAATAACAAGTGTGATTCAGCAAAAATGGAATCCTGCTTTTAAGGGTACACCGAATATCACACAACATTCATTCATTCTTTGTTTGTAATTTTGTTCCTCTCAAGGTTGACATACACATTCCTTTATGGCAGTTTAACACATGAATCATCTGTGACTATTACTCTAATAATAGATATTTTTATATAATAGACAATTGCTGAATGATAGACTATTGCTGAAATGATTGAACTGACAGGTGAGAAACATATTTGCTGCTAAATTTTAACATATTATTTAGAGTTGATGGGTTGGAAGAATAAGCATTATCAAGTCAATAATAAAATATTTAGCTGAAGCATGCTTTGTAAGGTATTTTACATTTCAGTGAATTAAAAAATTCTAAAACTTGCTATTAAAGCAAATGTACATTACGATGACTGTTGGCAGAAATCCCTTTTCACACTTTAAAGATTCTAACGTTGTTACAACATTTCTCTAATTTTACTAGCATTGAAAATTTCAGCAATCTTAAATTCATTATCCTGACACCTTGCCAGCACCACGAGGCAAGATTAAAAATCCAACCTAGGATAATTAAGGAACACCCACATGATTAATGTGCATCTTCTGCACTGTTTAGGCAATGGCATGACTTGGGCTATGAATGTGTCATTTGAACCCTACACTGCTGACTGTCGCCTTTCGAAGATTCAGTGAGTGATCTTGCACTGTCCATCTTAGAGAAGGCTGGATGTGTCCCTGCCGTTCGAGTTTGAAAGAGGGTGATAACGTGGCACAGTAAAGTGAGCGCAAGTAACATGGTGTTTTTCGCTCATTAGAATAAGTAAGAAATCTCTAACATGACTGTAAAATGTGGCAATTACAAACCCTTTCTTGGGCTCCTGGAAGCAACAAGAACAAACCAATTCTTTGCAGCAATCTGAACATTCTATTTTAATTTCAATACCCCCTCTCTCACATGCAACTGTTACCAGCTGACTTCCCTTATTTCTACCTTTTAAAGGTCAATTTTAACCATAAGTTAAATCAAATTAACAGATCATGGTCAAAAGGCCACTACAAATTTATAATTTACAGACCCACAATGTGTTGTGTATGCTATAAAGAATCACTTCTATGTATTATAATATTATATTTCAACAACAGAGCTAATAGTCTAAACTCTAAACTTGCTTTTGGAACAAAGCACAGTGAAACATCATATGGTTTCATATGAAACATCATAAAGGTTTGTTTTGAGGAAGGCTACCTACCATTACATATCCTATATGACTATTATAAAACATGTATATATTGGATTACCCAGTCAAATGTAATAAACTACATATGTCTGATTATTAACATGAATTATTCAGAAGCATATGAATTCGATCTTGTTTAAAATACATGTTATTATGTTACAATGTGGCACATTTTCGGCATTATTGATAAGTTATATTTAAGATTCATAAGTGCAACGCGTTTTTATTTACTCTATTATAGCTTTGAATAAACAATGAAAATAATAGTTTTGCGCAACAAACGAATCAAAGCTTGTATTATTTACCTATTGAGACTATATCATTCTCCCTTTATGTTTTCCCTTGTGACTCGGGCAATTAATCGGGCCTAATCTATAAAAACAAATAACAAAACATGTTGAGGCAGTCACTTTTAACTCGTTTAATTTAATTTGTTTTTGAATCACGTTGGTTTTTTATAAATCTGTTTTTTAGTTTTCATAAAAAATACAATTATTGTTATTTTGCAACTGTTTATACTGCCAAATTATGATTTTTTTAAAATTTGATTTGTTTTCATTCTCACTTGCTTAATATATTTTTCTTTTATACATGTTCTTATTATGAAGAGATAGTAAGACATGTACTGACGTGTCCATGTAGTATTGTTTCAAAGGCCAGCTTGGCTTTAACAAGAATTAAATAACTAATTAAATAATAAATCAGCAACCTATTCCCCAGTTAAAGGAGCCCAAACAAACGCGCCCTTAGGCTGGTCTATTCTAAGAGAAGCATTGTAATGTTCACTTAATTACATTCCCCACGTGATTAGTTAGTTACGTCGCGTTTAGTTTAGTCTCATTTAGTGTAAACCGTATTAAGGCAAGTATTTGTGTATGTATTTATTTAATGGGGACAAAGAGTCGGCCTGTGTCTCTATAACCGAAGTTTCTATTGTGCTGGGACTGTGACTCACACGTTTCTTATTCAAGATTTTGGTTGGGTTTCTTTTTTTAAAATTCAGTTTGTTCACATTTATACACATTCACTCGCTAAGACCTTTTTGGTTTGAATTGGTAGTATGCATCATACGACTAGTACTACAAAAGAATGAAATTTGAGATGATTAAACATATATACACATTCATGTGGTTATTTGGTTAGTTCTTAAGCGTTCTATTTCGACGCTTACCCTTAACTGGTTGAAACAAAAAAACAAATAGCAAATTTTTAACTCCTAAGATTTCTACACATTCTACAGTCCATAATTGTTTATATGAAATGTTTTTTTTTATTCACTCACGCTGAGAAGACCCACGCCTGCTGTCTGTCCGCGGCGGTTCTCCCATAAAACAGCTGTCAGACCGGGCCGGGAGCAGCTTTGCCATTCCCAGAGCAAATGCATCATATCATCTGTTCTCGCACAGCAGACTGGTCCCGGACTTGATTACTTGAATGCAATTCAATGCATACCTATGCTAATGAGTTCGGACGAGCATATATAGATTTTACAAAGAACTTTGTGTAGTGTTTGAAAATGAAGGGAATATACAGTCTAAAAGGGCTTGTTTCGCTCATTTACCCTAAATGTTGCTGACGATTGTTTTATAAATAGATGCTAGAATTATCAAGATTATCTTTAGATTTTTTTTTATATCTTGTTCTTTTTAATAACGGTCTTGAAGTAATTCCGCACACAATTTTACAATTATTAGAGACCGCTTGTAAACACAGGATAGCCTCCAAAATGCCACAATGCCACCCATTTTCAAGACAAAGCTTCTGACGTTTCTTTAATTTTACCATTTTGTCTTTATTTCACCAACCTTCCCATCTAATAAACTTTATAAGCGTATGTACAAGTGTATTTGTACCAAAAAGACAAAACAAACACTCTGACAACAGTCCGTTTTCTCTCACGGTCACAGGCTCGTCTGGTTTTGTTTGGCCTATAAGTCAGAAATTGTCCATATTAAATAATACATCTTTTCTTTGATAAAATGGTCTCTCAATGTTTTCTGGAAAAAATGCGTCTTGTAAAAGTTCAGCGCAGTCCATCACGCCGCGTGTGGTACAGGTGTCTCTCAGTTTTTTATGGTTTTACCGAGGGTGCGATGTGCCCGATATTGGGTTTGCTATCGGGTTTAATGCCGGTTGTCCCCCGGGCCCCAGGCCGTGAATAAGCACTCTAGGGACAAGAGGTCTCTGAAGAGAAGGATGCGGTGTGGACGGAGTCCGGTACATACTGCTGTACATGGCAGCGGCAGCGGCGGCCGCTGTTGTGCTGTCCACGGTCCCTAACAAGCTCGGGTGATAAAAATACGGGGACGGAAACATTCTTTGTAAGGCCGAGTAATTTCCAGCTTCAGCCAGCAGTTCTAATCCGACAGCCGTCTGTCTTTTCCATTTCGTCCTGTAATGAGATCAAATACAAGAAATCAAAAATTAAATTCTTCACATGGGTCCGTATTTGCCAGATTTTTCTGGACGCGCATGCTGGGTTTTGCAACAACACAACTATTAATTAAAAAATCTGGAAATATTTATAGGCAGAATAGATCAAACAGAACATCAAATTATATTTAAAACAATATTAGTCGGGGCAATGTTTTCTGGTACATACACTACACAATTAATTTTTGCATGAATGCATACTTAATATTTCTTGTCACATATAACAGTACAATGAAGTTAAACCTTAAAATTATTATTATAAAAACAGAAAATGTAAGTGCAATATAGGAAAATTGTAAGCACTGAACGCAAGAATATTTTAGATACTGAATGCGATCAATTATTCACAACAACGAAACCAAACTAATTAATTTGACACATTATGAGACAAAATGAAATGATACTAGAAAAACGTGAAGCAAACCAGAACAAAATAAAATGACTTTCTAATTTGTGATTTTTGTTAAATCAAAATATAGATAAAGGTGCAAAATAAAAGTATAATAGGCACTTTTATAAGCATTTTAATTCTCGGGGCTTACTTGTGAAGTTAATGTATTTTACATAAAATTTGTTTGTATATGCAAAACAAAGCAGGTTATTTTGCCTTTATTATTGTTATTATTATTATCATTATTCATTATTGTTCTTGTTGTTATTGTTTTTTGTTGATATTATTATGTTTTGCACGTTTTCAAGTATTACCTTCGGTTTTGGTACCAGGTCTTGACTTGTGTGTCTGTGAGGTTTAGGGCTGCTGCCAGGTCCATTCGGTCCTGTACACTAAGGTATTTCTGTCTTTCGAAACTGCGCTCCAACTGGTTGAGCTGATGGTCGGAAAAGGCTGTCCGCGCTTTGCGAGGTTTTTTAGAGCGGACTGGGGGACTGTCTCTGGAACTTGAGATTTCCCGATCGCCCTCTTCTTTTGTTCCTAAAATAAGATAAGAGATAATAAAGAAAAGGCATAAAAATACATTTAACAATTTCTACATAAATTTATCAATTTGGAAATTATTTTATATACTTAATTTGTCACTTTATTAGAATTTTGGGGAAAATATTTAATTTGAGTTATTTAGTAATTATTGTTTACAATACTTTATTTATCAACTAGATGCCTATAAGGTCGCTTTCACATGAACGAAAATAATATGCAGAAATGTGCGAAACCTGTCTCAGTCCACCTCTATATCTAGCAGTTTTTGCTGGGCTCTGGGATCCCTCGAGATAATCTCTCTAATTGACCCACTAGAGAGGATCCCACACCGGGTAAAATTCACCAGCCTTTACATCTGTTATGCTAATAAAGTCAGAGAACAACCTCAGCTACCTCAGATAACGCTATTGTTTTGATCACTTGTTCAATGAAACTAAAGACAAATAAAAAAACATTTAATGTTACGAATAATATGTAACACAGCATTGCATAACTTTGCAATGCCAAAGACTCATTTACAATGGTCAGATTTTCAAGTTGAACTGCATATAAGCCTTTTAAAGCAATTTAAACGTGTTTATTTTTCGTAAATTAATTTACTAGACAATACTAGGCAACTACAGCGCAATACAAAAAAACAATGTGAATATATAATATATACGTTTTGTATCCTCCAGTTGCACATTATTGTTCAGATTACGATCAATTATTTTAACAAACATGAAACTCGAACACCGTGAATAAAGGTGTTACCTAATGTATTTATATGTATTTATTTTTACGTAAAAAAGTCTTACCGTTGCACTTCAAGTCGCTTTGAATGTCATCTTTTTTTTCCAGTTTACTTCTGTTTTCATCTTGCTCTAGTTTGGGCCTGATGCCGTCCGGAATGATTCCGCTCTCAGTTTTAGGGCTGTGATGTGGAGATTGTACACTGGTGCTGTAAGGAGCGCACGCTGCCAGCGGTTTGCTGTCGCCCAAAATGTCTTTGATTAAAAAGGAGGAGGTGGCAGTCCTGGGGGCACACCCGGCCTGTCCGAGCAGATGAGGCTGGGGAGAAAGCTGCAAACTCTGAGCTTGACGGTGATGATGATGGTGATGCTGAAGGTTGTCTTGGACCAAATGCGGTTCGGGATGCTCCATCGTGACTGAGATCGGGGACGAGGGGGCTGTTCCCACAGTGTCTATCTCCGAACATGGTGATGGGGTCGCCTGGCTCCTGAAATCAGATGTTCTGTTGCTGTCACCGATACGAAAATCTCCGTTCATTAGTACTGAGTTGCCAGAATTGGTTGTGGACAAAATAGTGTCTATTCCGAATCTTGACCCACTGGATCCTTCCATAGTATAAGAAAAATAAGCACTTAAGTCTTCATAACTTCACCTATAATTTAAAAAAGAAAAAAATTGCAGTACGTAAACGAAATCAGTTACGCACCAATTTACGGAACTTAAAAGTGAACGCGTTAAAAAATTCCGATAAGTACAAAATAAACATTTCTAAATATAAATCCTTGCACCTAGAGAAAAAGAAATATAGCCTGCGCTCCAAGATGTTGTAACATTCAAGCTGAAATGTGGAAAGCGAGTGGATCTGTGTACGTCCTTTTGTTTTGGTTATTTAACTTTCTTTCAAAGTTGAGGTGTGGAGAGATTGGGATGCTCTAAGTCCTCGACATCACGCTCACTTTGCCACCAATCGTTGTAGTATTTCTCTACAATGACTTCCTACATTGACGTCATATTTTCTCCTTCATTATAACACACTCCTAGTGCTCCCATCTTCCTTCTTATTGGTTACGTGGTCACGCGTCTGTCCAATCAGCGATTTTTACTTCATCATTACACTTCAGAACCCTCTTTTGAAACCTTCCCTCAGTTACTGTGTCAAACGGCATCTTAATTAGACGTATTTTAAAACATTTATGGTAACAATTATGGTATTTCACAGTGTCTGTGCTATGCAGCTATATTACATGTTTTTAAAATTATTTACCACAATAACAAAATTATATTTACTAGCTGACCCACAAGAAATTACTCAGACAAATCACACAGTATTATTACCCAGTACTAACAAACTTAAACTGTTTGATCATTGTAACGTAAAGAATATTCCACTATTACTATTGTAACTTACAATAAACATAGCCAATATACATTAAAGAAACCGTTAATGACGGGTTTAGTTTAATGTTTTCTTAAAAAATGCACAATAAAAATCCCTATTGGCAAAACAAAACTGTCATTATTATTTTAAGAGCATGGAGACAGTGAAACGTGCTGGAGAAATAAGCGCGTTTTGAGCTGATAGTCAATGTGTGTCAGGCCCTTTGAGTGAGCGCTGATTCTACATAGCTCAAGGGAATGCAATGATGCCGAATATTGTACATGACACTTGCCCGACTCCTATCATGCCTTTTTTTCTGAATAAACCCTGAGCTTACACTTGTTAAATCCGCTTTAGTTCGTCATCTTTGTTTAGATCTAAAAATACAAACAAACGTAATATGCATATTTTCAGACTGGTATTTTCAGTATATTAACGAAGCACCTAAGAATAATATAGGGGAAATATAGGGTACTGAGATGATGCGATGTATCTGGAGGTATCTGGTTTGTATCTTCATCTGACGGACCTGTTATCGTCGTTTTCTGAGGAAGGTTAAGGTTGTATTTTCTCGTGGCGCACTTTGTGCTTTCAAAACAGTGTTTAACCGAGCTTATTTAGTCTGTTTTATTAAATGACCGATGTAAGAGTTGTATATGTCAGTATCCGCATCTTACATTCGGAAATAGTTGTATACATATACAATGCATGTTAATCGTCAAAATTAGATTTCAATCAGTAAAAAATTGGTTTCCGGGTTTTGCATCAATATTTCCTAATTACAGAGTTGTACTTGTTTCTTCTAAAACATTTGCAAACTCTTTAAATTGCGCCCTCTGTTTAATTAATTATGATTATACCAGATATTCTTTTTAAATGGCACCAAGTGAAATTCTAAAGAATGAAAGCTGGTTTAAACAATTCTTGTTGTGTTGTTTAATCTTTGTTCGGTTTCACATATTTTGTTTTGTTTTCATACTTGATGCGGCGTAAAATCTATCCTGTTATAACAATCATCAGCTGTTTGGCTTGACGTTAGTGTAATATGTATAACAAATGATTTTTATCGACCTAGTTAAACATTAAAATTACAACGCTTAAGATTACTAAACAATGCTTGATCATTTCAGTTTTAATTATATACATTTTGTGCTTGTGTTGCTCGCTTGAAATTGACCAGAATCCTTAATTCTGTACTCTACCAAAGCTATAAGCTGAAAACACTAAATCATGGCTAATTGGTGAATTATTCTACTTATGTTTAGCAGAACACAAACAAGCTTAATGCTGTTACACATGTTCCGTTTTAACACTAGGCGGCGACAAATCTAAGAGTCCTTGTCATTAATCACATGACGTTTTCTGGTTAACCCAAGGCAAAATCACTTTATGTATACATACTGACATCAGGTTTTTATCTTAACACAGCTAAATGGACCGTAATAAGTTTGTATATCTAAGCTTGTCTAATAGGAAAGTAATTAGACCACGGGAAAAATTTCTCTAATTTTACTTTCACTCATCTGTTCAAAATACCACTTAAACGCAA
>JBAJNP010006912.1:0-24117 GCA_036877545.1 Yasuhikotakia modesta | reverse complement strand
TTAAATACACAAGGAATTTGGCCAGGTAGATGCAACACTTCACATATAAACATGTGGTACAGTACTGTAATAATAGCCATTTATTATCTTTTCAGCTAAAAGGCAGAATACAAATGTTTTTATTAAGTTAGATGGACATTATATAACGGTTTCAAGTTATGTTTTCGTGTTGGTAACATGTCCCACATTGTCCCACACAAACTTAGTAATCGTCCCACATTTGGTTTGTTTGATGGTGGTCACCCTATCTCCAGATAGAGATAACATTCAGCAGGAGGTGCCTCTTATATATGGTACATCCTGTTGAGAAAGGTAAACAGTTGAGAGTTGCAGATTATAGTGTCTGAATCTGCTGGAAGCAGCCAATGACACATTCTGTGGGGAAAAAATTTTTAAGCAAATGAAGGTACCATTTCAAACACATTGATTTCACAGAATGCCAATATTAATCTACTTACCACTTTGTAAAACATTTTTATGCATTGTCTTCATTTACATTTATTTATATGCATTTAGCAGACGCTTTTATCCAAAGCGACTTACAATTGAAGGAACAATGGAAACAGTGCACCAACTGAAAAAGAACAACAACAATCTTATAAGCATGGTACCATTTTCCCTAGGCTAGTATAACGTAAGTAAACAAGTGCAGTTGTCCCACCCCACCCTTTTTTTTTAAATACAGAGTAGAGAGAGGTATAGATGAAAAGAAGAAAAGGAAAAAAAAGAGAGAAGTGTCTTCACCTGCAAAGCAGTTCTTTTTGCATTGACACCACTACTGGTAAAAGACAAGATAACACAATTTGGCATATTAGCTGGTGCAAGTACACATTTAAAAAAAAGTAATACTGATGAGACTTAGTTAAAGCTCAAATAGTTAAGTGCTCATAATGAATCTCAAACGAAAAACAACACATAATACAGATAAACACTTTTTAAGGCTTGGTTTGCTAAACATTACATCTTAATTTAAAAAAGCGCAGACCATAAACTAGATGTTCTCTGTTTGACAGAAACATGGCTAAACAAGATGATTACATAATATTAAATGAGTCCATCCCCAAAATTACTGTTACAAGCATGAACCCCACCCAAAAGATGGTGTTGCTGCACTTTATAGGAATATTTTTGACATACATACACATATAAAACATATTTTACAATTGTTTTGAATTGATGGTGTTTAATATAACATTATCTGGTGTAAATTATAAATCATATCTGTTTTTTCTTCTGGCTACTGTATACCGGCCACCAGGTTACTTTATCAAAGAATTGCTGAAAAGCTGATTTTTATTAGAAGTAGCGTTGACCACTGATCAAATCTTAATCATTGGTGATTTTAACATTCATGTGGATAATGATAAAGTTGCTTTGGCTTTGGCCTTCAAAGACAGGATTTCACAGCATGTCTCAGGACCCACCTATGATTATGGATATTAATAATATTAATATCCTGCAGAAAAGTGAAGACATTTCAGATAATTTTCTGATGTCCTGTTTAATACATTTACCTGTGATTATAAAATCAGCCCTGTCTTTTAAATACAGTAGAACAATAACCTCTGCTACAACTCAACACCAGGGAATTAGTAAACTGGCCCATCTGAAATTTACCTCTTATTTCTAAAATACTTGAAAAAGTGGTGTCTTCACAGATATGTCTTTCTTGGAACGAAACTGAATCTATGAGAGGGTTTACATCTCTGCTCTTGTCAGAGTGACAACTGCATCTCTCTTCTAGTTCTACTGGACCCTAGTGCAGCCTTTGACACTATTGATCATAGCATTCTGTTAAACAGACTTGAAAATCATGTGGGTATACGTGGAACTGCACTGACTTGGTTCAAATCATATCTATTTGACCGGTTTCAGTTTGTAGATGTGAATGAAAAAGCATCATATCAAGTACAAGTCCAGTATGGAGTGCCACAGGGCTCAGTGCTTGGGCCTTTATTGTTCACACTGTACATGCTACCTCTGGGTGCAATTAATGAAAATTATTTTTCATTGTTATGCTGATGATACACAGCTTTATATTTCTTCAAGGCCAAACGAGACAAATAATTTTGTCCAACTATCAGAATGTATAATTAAAAAAAGTCGAAATTAAAACCTGGATGACTAACAATTTTCTATTATTAAACTCATACAAATCAAAAGTTTTAGTTATTGCACCAAAATCTTCCACACAGGACAATCTAGAATACTGCTTTAGCATCAATGGATGCTCTATAAAGCCTGCCTCATCAGCTAAAAGTCTGCGTGTCTTTTTCAACAGCAATGTGTCTTCAAATAAAATAAAATCACCTTTATTGTCACATCACCACAGCATGTGTGCCTAGGTGAGTGAAATTCTTGGGAGCATGCTCCATACAGTGCAGAGACAATGGACAATGGACGTTTAACAATGAACATCTTGTATAAATACAGGGACAATTTACATATAGACAATTTACATATAGACAGTATTGTGCAGATAATACAGAACTTGCGATTATTGGGCATTGTATTGTGACAATGGGTAGTATACATTGTGGGTAATATACATATACATTGTGTAATATACAATATGGTAGTAATTGCGTGTAATATACACAACATATGTTTATTGCAGCTATTGCACTCCTGACGTACTTCCAGTTGGAAGTATAAGCAAGTACAAGTACAGTTAGAGTTATTGTGCATGTCAGCTTTATGAGCAGATTGTGCATAGGTAAGTTAAGTGTAGTGCATTCTGTGGGATGTGTTAATTCTTCCTGTTAGTTAACCTTCTTTAGCACAGCGTCTGTGTGGGTGGACCATGAGAGATTCTCACTGATGTGGATGCAGTTAAGCTGTTAACTCGTTCCACAGGCGTCTTGTTGATGGTGATGGGAGTGTTTTCTGCTCTGCCTCCTGAAATACACCACCAGCTCCTTGGTCTTGTCCTTGGTTTTGTCAGGATGCTCACCTCCTATCTGTAGGCCGTCTCATCGTTGTCGGTGATCAGGCCTATCACTGTAGAATCATCAGCAAATTTGACGATGACATTGGAGCTATGTGTGGCTGCACAGTCATGAGTGTACAGAAGTGGGCTAAGAACGCAGCCCTGAGGGGCACCAGTATTGAGGGTCAGCGAGGTTGACGTGTGTCTGTCCATTCTGACCACCTGACTTCTGCCTGTCAGGAAATCCAGGATCCAGCTGCCCAGAGATCTGTGTAGACCTAGAGTCTGGAGCTTTGAGACGAGTGTGGCAGGCACTATGGTATTAAATGCTGAGCTGTAGTCCACGAACAGCATTCTCACATAGGCGTTTTTATTGTCCAGGTGGGAGGGAGCAGGGTGAAGGCAAGGGCATCATCTGTTGATCAGTTGCTGCAACAGGCAAACTGGAGTGGGTCCAGAGAGGCGGGCAGCACAGAGCAGATGTGGTCTATAATGAGCTTCTCAAAACATTTGCTGAAAATGGGTGTCAGGGCAACGGGCCTCCAGTCATTCAAACAAGTGATTTTGTTTTTCTTGGGTATAGGCACAATAGTGGATTTTTTAAAACATGAGGGAACAACAGACAGAGAGAGGGAGAGGTTATAAATGTCTGTGAAGACTCCAGCTAGTTGTTTTGCGCATGCACGGAGAACACGGCCTGGGATGCCATCAGGACCCACAGCTTTGCAGATATTCACCCATTGGAGAGATTGGGTTACATCCGCGACGGAGAATGTGCTCGTCTCTTCTGCAGCTGCCGGGGGAGCGCTCTCTGTGTGGGCCGCGCAAGCATCTGTGTTGTGGGCCTCGAAGTGAGCATAAAAGTGATTAAGCTCGTCCAGTAGAGAGGTGGCAATGTTCACAGTAGCCGGTTTATTCCCTCTAAAATCTGTAATGGTGTTAATGCTCTGCCACATGCTTCTTGCGTTGTTATTATTGAGCTGTTTCTCGACTTTGTTTTTATATTGTCTTTTAGTGTTTTTTACAGATTTCCTGAGATCGTAGCTGGTTTGTTTGCGATCGTCAGGGTTACCAGACTTAAAAGCAGATGCTCGTGCTGACAGGGCTGCTCACACATCTCCATTTATCCATGCATGTGTTGTGCCTGGTCACAACACAGTGCCTGGTCTGTGTTGGCTTGAGGTGGAATGTAAACAGCTGTGATGATAACCGCTGTGAATTCTCTTGGCAGCCAGAATGGTCTACACAGAAGCATATGAAATTTCAGGTCCGGAGAGCAGTAAATCCAAGCAGTAAGTCTTTTGAAATTCACATTTCCCATATCTGTAAAACTGCTTTTTTTCCACTTTAAAGGTGACCTAGAGTGGTTGAACGGAGTATAGATTCTTTTTCTGTGATGTGACAGAGAGAATAGCACTTTGGTTGAGTCTGTAATGTCCCAGAAGCTGTCTGAAAACCTCTTTAAACAAACAATTTTATAGCGGGGCTATTTAATGGGTGAATTTGAGCATTATGTGCAAATTCTGCGCCGCTGGAGGGGCTCTGACAACTTTATAATGATATGCGGAGCGCTGCGCAGTGATTGACTGCCTTCACTGCCACACGAAAGAATAATTATGTGACGTCGTCATCTGGCTTCTGAACACATGCGAACCCAAACACACGGACCAACAGCTATGGCGCAGATTCAGCCATATATGTTTCAGCCCGAAACAGAGGAGGACCCTGAATTAGAGGAAGAATCTGTTCAGCAAAGACTGGATTTAAACGTTTCTTAATGGCAAGTTATTTGTAATGTTTGGTTGAACGCTTTAAGCGTTACGTGCCCACAAAGTTCTCCCATCATAATAAAGTTATAGCCACTACATCCATTTGGACTTTACTCCTTTACATCATCATGAATCAAGACTTTATACTAACTATAGTTTAAGGTAAATACTGTTTATGAACGGAAGCTTCAGATTTGCGTATTAATCTTGGGCACCGCATCTGCCCCATTCTAAACGAAAACAGAACTATGTCAGATGTGTTTGAGCCACAGTGTAAAGTCAAGAATTAATATTAGCATGACAGTATAACTGGACCAAAGGTTTATCATTATTAAATGCTGTGCATTCGCCTGAGCCATACAGTCACTGTCATAATGAGTAACACTTACGAGAAAATAAACGTATAACAATATACAAACATATATATCTTTATACTTATATTATTATATATTTTAGCATTATTTATATTAATACATATATTACTATATTTTAGCATATACCATGGCCGTTTGTCACTCAGAGAAAGGGACAGGTAGACTTAAGGTGACCATTGACTAGGAGTGTGTAATGAGACTAGATCCACATATGGTTGAACAAAACAGAATAAAGAGAGTAAGAAAGTACATCATTGCAATAACAAATTTTATTAATTAAGCAAATCAGGCAGACATCATTTTGAATCATACCCAGCATTTAGTACATGTATTAAAATGTACTAAATGCCATTCTCCTTTCTCCCTATGTCTTGCAGGCAATGCAGGCCTGACTTGACTGGTGTTGAACTAAATGGAAGTGAAGCTGATCTGAATGTATATTGAATAAATATGAATACAAAACTGAGTGTTAATTCATTCTAAACAGAATACAATTATGTAATTGATTGACAAACAGCATAACAGTGAAGATTATCTTGAAGTATTAAACACATAAATAGTATAAAATAATCGTATATATAAATCTTATATAAGATTTATCTTATATACGATTATATAATCTTATATAATCTTGTATAAACAAATAATATACTTACAATATAAATAATATAAACTTCTTTACAGTATACAGGCTATTTTCATGTAGAACAGTGGGACACTAAATTAACTCGGTGCTGTGGTCCAAAAGTGTTGTTCTGGGTTTCGTGAAGATCCGTCCGACAGCCTCTCTTGTATCCTGGGGAAGAAAGCGGGACGTATCAACACTCCGAAATAAATCTGAGAAGTTACTCTTATTTTTCATATTGTTATCTGTTCTAAGCGCTAAATCTATGGATGTTGCTAACGTTTGTTTACAGTGTAATGCTAGCCGTACACACATAAAAATGAATATGGTCTCATTTTAAGTATTAAAAACAACAATCTAACGATGTAATACAGCTTGTGATGATTGTTGATCTTGATGTGGAGCATCAGACGCTGAGAGACGCGGCAGGTTTGTAAAACTGTCTGATGTAAAACGAGCGGAGCAAAGTCATAATCCGCGGCTGGTGGATCCGGTTAAAATAAACTGTAGCCGTACATCACGGCCATTTCTTTATTTGGGGAAGTGATGAAAGGTTTGAACACCACTTGTACAGCCAGGGAGAGCGGCACACCTATGAACACGAGTTGCCATTTTGTCTTGGACTTCACAACAGCACTACATCATTAGCGTGGGCGGGGCCGTTTGGGGGGCAGGTCTATGCAAACTATGTTTTCTGTTACGTTTCATTTTCGTGAGGAGGGGGTGAGTGAGAGGCTTATTGTGCAATAAACCCCAGCATTCCAGCCTGAGCCGTTTTCAGGCACTCATTTTTAAAACATAAATTTAAACGCTTTAGAGTGGTTCAAAATGTCTGGAATTTTTCCTGTTCTTTTAGGTGGGTATATTTTCCATCAAGACTAGAAAAATTTTGATTTTGACTGGTCCCCTTTAAAATATATCAAAGCTACAACACATGGTCTCCCTGTCAAACACAGGAAAATTTATTCATGACATTAAGGATTATTATTGCAATGCCTTAATAGGTGGCTGTCCTGCAGGCTTAATACAAAAATTCCAAAATGCAGCAGCCAGAGTCCTTACCAGCACATACAAGTATGACCACATTAGCCTGGTACTATCAAGCTGCACTGGCTTCCTATTAAATACTGTATAAACTTTAAAATTCTGTTAATTACATACAAAACTGAATGTTTTAGCTCCTCAATACCAGAGTAAGTGCCTCTCTTATTACAGTCCTTTACGTTCACTGCGATCAGAAAACTCTGGGTAGCTCATAGTACCAAGAATCTCAAAATCAAGCGTGGGTGGTAGATTCTTCATATTTTGCACCCAAACTCTGGAACAGTTTACCCAGTGTTGTCCGGGAGGCAGACACATTATGGCAGTTTAAATCTAGATTGAAGACCCACTTCTTTAATCTTGCCTACACAGTTTTTTAAATTCAAATCCCCTAAAGGGTTGTTATTCTGCATAATTTAGAAAACTGGAAATATGGGAACACTTCCCATAAGAACAGATCTGCTGTAACATGGCAAGACACGGTAGGATCCATTTGCAGGTTTTCTTTATTAGAATACATGGTCAAAACAGGCAGGATCAACAACACTGGCAGAGAGGAGCAAAGGAGGCAAAAGTCAAACCAAGAAACACAGCAAGGGTCAGGGCATTCAATGGCATTATAATGGACCACTAACTCACTTATCAATGCTAGACTGTTTTAAGTTCATATTTGTCCCTGCTCTGTTACAGCAGTAAGATGTTTTAGCAGCAATGTTATATTCACTTTTAACATTCTTAAAATGTTAAAAAAAATTGGGTATTAAAAACATTCACTTTTAACACCCAATAGTTTTAAATCAGTAAAATTATCAACACTAATACCAACACTGTGTCTATGCAGGAAAGTTAAAAATTGCAGCTTTAACATGCCAGAGGAGAACTGGCCCTCCCAGCTAAGCCAGTCTTCTCCCATGCTTTTTTCTCCAATTATACATCACTGGAGTTTTGGTTCCTTGCCACTGTTGCTTTGAAGCAATGTTACATTCTAACTAGAGCTAAATAAATAAACTGAATTGATAAACACAGCTTTAATGCACATTTCATTTTAAATACACTTAATACCACACAATTTTACCTGAACTGTTCACTCTTTAATAGAGATTAGTTAGCAAACATCTCTTTAGCACAGTTAACAAGCACATCTTGCTGCTCAAATCATCTCATTAACGCAACATATTAAAACCGGTTTAAAAGCACTTTCATCCTACCATTAGCATCCCAGGATGACTAATCAGTGACATGCTTTCCAGTTCATGATGTCCTTGTTCTCTCTGTAGCAGAGATGTATAGTAACGAAGTAGAACTACTTCACTACAGTACTTAAGTACTAAAAGGCTGTATCTGTACTCTACTGGAGTATTCCTTTTTTCTCCAACTTCCACTTTTACTTCAGTACATATTTTCGATGAGTTTAATACTCTCCGATACATTTGTGCTGCATCGTTACTCGTTACAATGATAAAAATGTTATGAATCATTCCAAACCCACATTATCACTGCCAGAGCAGTAGATGGCACTGTCACAGGTTTGATGAAGCGGCTCATCATTAAGCTCAGTGTTTTAAGGTGCTCTTGTGGATTACTGTCCTTGTACTGCTGCTACAGGCAAAGGAATTGTGCATGTCCTTTAGGCTAAACATTTGAAATAATATTAACAATATGATGTTCAAACTTTTGACTGCTTTCTTTAAAAATTCATAACACAATACTTGTACTTTTACTTTCAGCACTTGAGTAGTACATTTTAAAGTAAACTACCTGCAATACTTAAGTACAAAAATGTTGAATACTTTAGTACTTCCACTTAAGTATGGTGCTTAAAGAACAATTTTACTTCTACTCAAATCACTTTTGATAGAGAACTTGTACTTTTACGCAAGTATGGGTCTCTAGTACTTTATACATCTCTGCTCTGTAATCACTGTAATACTTTCTCAAAATGCACATCATGCAAGTGGATGCTCACAGCGCTGTTGATCTTTCAAGTGCTTTATACCCCTCTCTGCACATGCTTCTATTCAGTGTGCACCAAACAAACTCATTCTTCAGCCTACTTCGGATATTTATACTCTTCGTAGCTGTACGTAAACTGTTTAAATGTAGTCCTTAACGAACGTAAATGCAGCCACCTGTGGCGGAAGTGGTCCAGGCACGGGGTTCTGGGAAACGTAGTTCGTGACATAGTCCCACTCCTACGAATGGCTCTCGACGTGAGCAGCATCCTGAAGCAGGACCGGAGAGATCCCCGTCGAGGATGAGGCATCGGAGGGCCAGAGCGGAGTGTTGCGTTGAGCAGATGGTTCTCAGACCACAGTGAGTATGCTGCTGGATCGTTTGGCGGCGAAGTCTTCTGTAATGTAGGCTCACACACAAGGGGATCCAAGTGCAGCGTTGCTTTATTAAACAAGAACCAGGAAACCAAGAAACCAGGGACCCGCTCAGAACCGGGGCAAAACGAGACCAGAATAACATTACCAGAGAGTTTAAATGTAGCCCTTAACGAACGTAACGGCTGCCACCTGTGGCACGGGGTACTGGGAAACGTAGTTCTTGACAATAAGCATCGCCAAACAAATGTACAGGTCTGGACACATTAATAGACAGACACAGTACAAACAAAAAAAAAACTTATGAAAAAATATTATCATCTTCATACACTTAAAATAAAACCTGCACTAATTACAAGTAATCAGCTCTTTAATGGGTAGTATTGTGCGTACACATTTGTGTAGTTCTAAATAAAACAGAAAAATAATATAATATAAATATATAATATAATCAACAAAAGCCTGTTACAAATAAACAACCTGAATCTGGGAAACGTTTTTTTTTAATGCCAATTTAAAAATTGCCAAATAATTTCGCAACGCGACAACACTAATAGAAAAAGCCACCATGATCCCCACAGCGAGATGAGACTGAGGGAAGATTGCGAGGTCAAGGCTTAAATCTTTGGAGTGCAACAACCCCCTAGAGATGCACACAGCTCCGGGTGCGTTCCTTTCTCACTTGTGATGGGTTCAATGTTAAGGTTTACATTTCGGTTATGGGTAACAATATCTGACAAAAACATGTCAGTTTCACTTCTCACATGTCAGAAATTAAATACGACATTTTCAGATTTTCTGTTTCGTAGAACAATCTAAAGCGCAAGACCCAAACAGCACCGAGTCAGTATCGAGTATCATCTCTCCATAACAATAGGAGGCGCTCTGCAACTGTTTAGTCCACCGGCAACCAAACTAAAGAAAGAAAGAGAACGGAGCATAAACGTGTTTACACCATATGTGTTTGTTCTTTTTCCTTCTGTAGTGTTTTCAAGACTATAAAGAGAGCATCGTCTTTGTATTCTGTATTTTTAGTATTAGATATTCATAATGAAAGAACAAGAGGGTAAGATGTGCTGTAAATTAGTAGGAACTGAGCTGTCTATGCTGGATATTGAGGATTTCATCGCAGAAATCTCTCAGCTGAAGAAAAAGGTGGAGTTACTGGAGGCAAACCTAAGGGCAAGAGAAGAACTGAACCGAGAGGTTTGTACAGATTCAACATCTTCGCTCTGTCTGAAATTATGCATCTTTAAAAAAACTGTCTGTAACATTTTATAAACTTATCAAAGTATTACTTTTGCAAAATAAAAGGCACATTATTAAATATATATGGCTTAATAAATATATAAAGTAAAAGTGATGGCCAGCAGTGATCAGTTTGTGTAATTGTGTGGTGTTCCTCAGGCGCTACAAAAAGGTTCATGTCAACCTTCACTATGTGTGACTAATAGGACCTCTGTAGAATGTCTGGATTCAGTGTGGAGAAGCAGAGATCAGAGCACAGCACAGCCACTGCTGAACAAAGTCTCTGAACAGAAATACAGAGGCACAGAGGAGCTCGGCCTCACTTTATTCTGTTATACTGATCCAAACCCCACAGAGACTCTGGAGACTGTGTGTGACAATTATCAGGGGTCACGGCAGGATGGATATACTGATGATACCTCTACAAAGTCTGTGGAGCCTGTCTGTAATGGTGGAGAACAGCAGATTATGCAGACACCAGTAAAAATGTGTTCAGTGAATCTGGTGGACTGCAGGAATCTAATAAAGGTGAAAAGAGAAACCACAGCAGAGGAGGAATGTTTAGATGCAGCTGATAATGATGATTGTGTTCATTCAGGTATTTGTTTCTCCTTTAATGTTGTCTTTTCATAGTGTTTATTTTCAGATGTGCTCTGTCATAACTAGCTATTCAAATAATTTATCTGGAGCAGCCAATGGCGCTTCTAGGCAATGACTACCCAGTCCATATTAGTGCTGACGGATTATGGTGTGTGTGTGTGGTATATTGCAGCATACAGCACAGGTCAGCCAAACATGCTTTAAGTATTTGGCTGTGAATGTTATATATATACATTGGTTATAGATCACTGTTGTCAGAACAGAATTCTTCTGTTGTGTCAATATCACTCATGTATTGCTTTAATAAAAGACTGACATCTGTCTTGCTGCTGTGTAAATGTGAAAAATTATACAGAATTTTCCCTGTTGTTTGAAATGTTTGATATTTCATGATATGTTGGTCATATTGTAAAATGTTATATTTCTTTAAGGTGAGAACAGCGATTCATGTTCTAATGGAGAAACAACCTCTACGTCAAGACAGCGACTCACATCACAGGCTCTTTACTGCATCATGTGTGGAAAGGCATTCAGCTCACAGAGACATTTAACAAGACATGAGAGAAAACACACAGAACAGAAACTCTTCACCTGCAGGAGCTGTGGAAGCAGCTTTTTTACTTTACAGGAGAGGAAACTCCATTCAGAAATGCACAGAGTGAAGAAGCAGTTCCATTGTGAGCAATGTGAGAAGAAATTTTTTACACTTTCTCTAATGAAAACCCACATGAAGACACACAATAGTGAAAAAACTTTCCACTGCAGTGAATGTGGCAAGAATTTCCGCAGCAGGCAAGCCCTGATTATTCATAAGAGAACTCACACAGGGGAAAAACCGTACAAGTGTCCCCACTGTGAGAAGAGATTTAACCAAAAACCCCATGTAAATAGCCATGTGCGCTTACACACTAATGAGAGACCATATCAGTGTATTGAATGTGGAAAAACCTTTAGGAATTCAAGTTCTTTAAAAACACACCAAAAAACACACTCTGAGGAGAAACTCTTTCAGTGTTCACATTGTAATAAATGTTTCTGTCAGAAATCTCAGATGGTACGCCATGAAAGAATTCACACTGGAGAGAAACCTTTCCTCTGCTCTCAGTGTGGAAAGAGATTTTCTAATCTCACTCATTTCAGTGTTCATCAGAGAGTGCACACTGGAGAAAAGCCTTATCACTGCAGCATTTGTGGGAAGAGATTTAATCGATGTGACCATTTAATGACACACCAGAGAATTCACACAGGAGAAAGACCTTTCAAATGTTCCCAGTGTGATAAGATGTTTGCTCGAGCAGATGTCCTAAGAACTCATGAGAGAGTTCACACTGGAGAAAAACCTTATCACTGCTCTATCTGTGGGGAAAGATTTGCTTATTTAGGAAGTTTTCAAACTCACCAGAAGAAACATGCTACAGAACAAACTGTACTGGCATCATAGCTTTCTGTGGCTCAGTGGAAAAAAAGATCAGATGAATACAGTTGGATGTAGTTGTGTTTTGTATGAGGCACAAACCAACAGGCATTGTCCTACAATTAAAACATTAGAATAAAAATAATTTCTTTTGAATGAATATTTTTTTGTTTTTTGACTTTTGTAAATCACTTTGGATGAATGCTCAAATGTAAATGTTCAATGATGATCCAAATTTAGATGCATTAACAAAATTAAATACCTTCACAGTAGGGTTCTGTGTTTTAAATGTTTTCGGTTTACAAACAATATGCAGATCAATCTTTAGATCTACCAGACAATAAGTGCTTTTAAAAAAGTGAAAAATCAGAATTTTGTAGAGACTTGGGGGTGGGCTCATGCTTTGCAAGCAGCAGCAAATGGTGACAATCCAACTAGTTTTTTAACAACGTCAAACAGTCTACACTATGTAGTCTTTATTTTTATATAAAAATTACAGCTGGATCTGGACTTTATCAAGACGATGGTGGTGAAACGGGATGGAATGACCCTGAGACAGATCAGTAGGAATATGATGACTTTTGAAAATGTTCTTGTAATGACCTACCTCCGGTCTAGTTAAAGTCTATATTTTTATTCCCTGCCATATCAGACATCATTATCCATGTTTTCAGTATTCATTTTTTCCCCAAGAAAGTTATGAATAGCATTTTTTACATACCAGAGGAGAACTGCCCTCCCAAGGTTCTCATTGTTGAAGTTTTGGTCCCTGCCACCCTGTTGGCTTGAACCTTTTGTAAACTGATAATATTGCTTATAGCGAAATTTACAACAGTCTAATTACAGTTCAAAAGAATTTTTGAATTTTTCATCCATTTATCTTTTATTGTGTAATGTTCAGGTATTTTATGGAATTATTGCAAATAACTTTAAATTTATTTATAAAGCGCTTTTTACAATGGTTCAGAGATATTTTCCAAACTTGAAAATGAAACGAATTTGAATATGAAACATAATAAACGTAATAAACAACCAAAAAATACACAAACTCACAAAACAAACATATTAAATATATACATAAATGCAGAAATCTGTAAAAATCTTAAAACTTATAGAACTATTATGTTGAATAGTTACAGAGTTTCCTGAGTGGGGTGTCTAATCTAGTGTCAGCAGACTCCCTTAAGCAAGCCAACAGTGGCAAGGAACCAAAACTCCAGAGATGGTAAATGGTGAAAAAAAAACCTTGTTAGAAACCAGGCTAGGTGGAGAGGGACAGTTCTCCACTGGCAATTTAAAGCTAACAGCTCTAACAACAATTTGCTGTTACAATACAGGCTATGAACTGAAGATTTATGTTGTTGTTTGATGGATTAAAAAATGAATAGCGACAGAAATAACAGATTTTTTTTAAATGATATGAAATGCAGTTTTGATCTACAGAAGATAATCAGATATATTCTCAATGGGCTCGAAAGGTGGAACACAAAGAGCTTCTAGTTCCACAGTCAGGTCCAAGGAGGGACACAAGATCGTACTTGGAGCCTCAGTGTACCTCGGAAAAAACTATAACCCATGGGTGTTTACATACTGGATAGCCACCTAATGAAGTGCGCTAAGCAGATGTAGATGTCACACAAACTTTCAGGGTGGAGTAGTAAGGCCTGCAGAAAATCGGGCATGCAGAAATGACAGTACTGCATTTATAGTTCAGGCAACTGGGTCCTGCTGGTGTTATTTGCAGCATAAAGTAAAAAGTTTTCATTTCAGGGCATACAGTTTTGTCGTAGAGGGAGCTCTGGATTGCAAAAAGGTCTCCACAAACTCGGTTGAGAGACAAGAAGCTAAGAGTTGTGCCCCCTCAGGCGCCATACCCACAGCTTTGACAGTTCTGGGTGGGGGGTAAGATGGCACTAGGGATGTCCTGAATGTCAGAAACCTGATCCAGGATGTTCCTTATTTTTATTTAATTCACCTTGTTTAACATTCAACAACTGTGTTAACAAACAGCACTTCTGTGAGGTAGCTTCAACAATCAAGTAATAAATAACATTCTTCACTTTTGGAGTTTAGTGCATATAAACTTTTAGTGAGTTAAGTAAATATAAATTGACTAATGACTTTGTGAAAAAGCTAGAAACAGAAGTAACAAAAAATTCACAATAATAAGACAAGAGACACCACATAGCACAGCTTTTCAGTTAGGCAACTGCCTACACGTACTCAATTAATAAACAATAAGAAATCTAACCTTAGAACTAAATTTCCCAAAACTAAATTAAAAAGGACATAAACATTATGTACAAAAGGTACAGTTTAATTTTACAATACTTGCCCATCTTTGTATCTGGGATATAGAAGAGTGGCAATGTAGAAGAGTGGCTCAGTTTTAACATCAGCGAAGCGCTTCTCCACTTCCTTCAGCACAGTCCTCTTCACTGTTTTTATTCCCTGGTTGTCATCCTCCCGAGACAGAACATGTCAGAGGACTAATGAGTGAATGAATGATTATAGTTTTTTTTAAACAACATCAATAAATGTTACAGTATAACGTAATAAAATACAATACAAATACAAATGACCTGTTATGGCAGGGATCACATCAGCTGCAGTTTCAGTCTCCCTGCTCATATCCATGGTCAGCTCTTCAAAGGGGATAGCACATCTGCAGTCTTATTCAACAGCTTCCACTGGTCAGCTGTAGAGACAGCATGTAGAGACAGCATGTAGAGGCTGCTGTTCCATTGTGTCTGCACATATAATAACATGATTCACTTTATTTTTGTGCAAATTAGGTGCAGAGCATGTAAGGTTTTAGTGGCTTACTAAATCGAGTATATGGAAAATAATAAGACAGAAATACATTAAAGAATGTTATGAAGGGAATCTCACCAGTACATCTTGCTGTAGGTGCTTAATATCCATATTTAGGTCCATCTGTATGTCTTCTAGTCAAGAGTAGGTCAACGGTGAGTGTTTAAAGTGGCTTACAATCTTCCTTGCATTGGCCATGGTCTTTGTCATGCTGCGCTGAGACAGCAGGCCCTCATGCACACAAATGGGCTCTGTCAAGACCACTGCTTCCTAAATTGGGCTGCCCCCTGGGGTCCTGACCGAAGATTGCCAGGACTACTTTTTGGAAGCCTTCTTGGAGATCAAGATGGTCCTCAGATTCTGTCTTGACCTACCAGGTTTTGAGGTTAAGCCCTTCATCACACGCACATTTAAGGGATCAGGACGCAATGGACGCAATGCTTTGTTTCTGGCCATCCTGGTATGAGTATGATATAACTAGTACATGGCTGGTGCTGTTCCCGCCTAACAGCCCCAAGGGATAGAGAGCGGTAAGGGAGGAACTGCTGAAACACCTCTGCTTGCTTACTAGCCTTCTGGAACCTTGAGCAGGATGTCCAACGGGAAGACCCTGTCCTTCCTTTTAATGTCTGACAGGGTCAACCACAAGTGTCTCTCTGTGGCCACCAAGGCTGTCATAGACATCTCTGCAGTCTCTTTGGTAGCATGCAAAGCTCAGATGTAGTTCTTAGTGCCTTGAATGGAGCCTTCAGCGACAATGTCAGGAAGGTTAGCCATCTAATATCTATTCTACCCAGGTCATCGCCAAACTCGCTCAACCCTACCACATTGCCATATACTTTTGAGGCTGGGCTGGATATCTGGGAAAAATGGAAGGCTTCTACATGGAGGTGCAGGCTGACCACGCAAAAAACATTCATCTAAAAGGGGAAGCCTTGGGGCCCTGTCTGGGGCTTGGCTGGCCAATTGATATTTGGCTTGGCCACAGCACGACCTACCTCCAACAGCTCCTCAAAACATGGGGAAACAGGGAGCTCCTCAACACTTTCCACGTCCACCTTATTTCTGGATAAGAGAGTAGGTAACTGCTTAGCAGGCCTCCGGATGCAGAGAGAGAGAGAGCAGAGGACCTAGTGGGTGAGGAATGAGATAAGGCAGGACCCATCTTAGTTTCCTCCATCACGTTCAGTTGTGAACTTCTACAGATGCATCCTCTGGGCTGCTTTAGCAGAAGTGGGACCAGAACCACTTATGAAGGCTCCATCCTCAAAAAGAGGAGGCAAGCGCTTACTGTTACGCCAGGCCATCAGAGAGAGCCCTCATTATGGATCTGTCTAAGATCGCTCCCTCTGCTGCAACTTCCTGTTTTCTGGCCATAAAAGAGAGGCCCCGCAAACAGGATGTTGTGAAGTATTGTTTTGCCCTTTCATTGTTTGCCTTTCCTGTGTTTCCCCGTGTTCCTTGTTGTTTGGTGTCTTTGGATTATTGACCTTTGGACTGTTTCCTGGTGTTTGTACATTTTACTGCCTGCCTCAACCCTTGCTGTGACTATTGGCTTTTGAGTTTGTCTTGCCTCTTATGCTCCTGACTACCAATGTTTTTGATCCATTTATTTAAAGGCTTGACCATGACTTTAAATAAAGAAACCCTGCACATAGGTCCTACCGTCTTCATCTCCACTACTTATGTGACACTTACAATGCTCACAGTCAGCCCCCTCGAGAGCTGACTGAGCATGCTTCACTCCCAAACAAACAACATTTACACATTTGGCAGACGCTTTTATCCAAAGCGACTTACAGTACATTAAATTTATACATTTTTACCAGTACATGTGCTCTGTGGGAATCAAACCACAACCTTTGCGCTGCTAACGCAATGCTCTACCAACTGAGCTATACAGGAGCACAGCTGAGCACATAGCTCTAAAATGCTCCTGAATATTCATCCTCCTAGGCTTTCCTTTAGCCTTTGTCATACTATTTAAATGCTTCCCTAACGGTAAAGAAACAGACAATAAGACAGACAATACCATGAAACGCACATGCTTTTTTAGCCTTCTATTCATGACTTCACCCTACCCATGGCATATTTCCCTCCCTCATTGGATGATTTGACGTAATTTAGATATGCAGCTCAAGCTCCATTTTAGTTTTAGTTAACTAGCACTTTCTTCCACAAGACAAAATGTTTTCAATTTAAATTAGTTACATTAAATTGTAAATATCCTTGGCTATTTTTCATTCGAATTTGTACAGCTGCTTTTCAACAGTGTGCCATTGTGAAAAGCGCTTTATAAATAAACTTGAACATAACAAACTTGGTTTGACAAAATTTGGTTGAAAGATGGTTTACATTTATTATCCTCCCCTATAGAATAAAAAAGTGATCTTTTAATCACTATCAATTTTGAATTTAAGAATAAGAAACAATAAAAATCTCAATAAAAGTATCCAGCCCTGTTGACATCAGTGTTATCAATACCTAAATTATTTTATTTTCCTTTAAATTCTTTTTCTTCATTTCTGCAAATCCCTGCACAAGGACTTAATTTAAGCACATGTTCCAATGCTTCGATTGGATTAGAGGTACAATGGACCACATTAATAAGAGATAATCCTGGTAAATATTACAAGTCCTTTCATATGACTACTGACTAAAGCAGTGAATGGTCTGGAGCTCTGAAAGAATAAGCAAATGTCTGTAAGTACTAATTTGGTTTTTATTTACTGTTGCTTTATGTTCATAGTTATGTTCATAGTTTTGATTTGTTGTGCATTAAATATTTTAAACAACTTCTAATATTTAAAAAGAAAATATTGTTTTATTAAAATAAATTTTTAACCTATTAAAAAGCAATAGTAAAGTCTTTTCATGGCTTTCTTTGTACAGAGTGTTTGTACAACATGAACATAGTGTTAGTGTATGTGTATGTAGTGTGTGTTATTAATTTGGTATTTGGTATGGTATGTTTAATAAAACAATTGTATACAATGAACAAAATTAATTTTACATTGACAATTTAATTGTTAATGAAGTATTTAGCTGTTAATTACCATGTATTTCTAAATATAACATCTCTTCATGTATATTATGAGTTTACTAAACTGAGATAAACACACATTTGGATCATTTAAAAAAATGGATAAGCATTACAAACACCTGTTAGAGGGTGATAGATTCAGATGGCGAACTAAAACACTATATATTTATGATACTCTGTAACGTTAAATTAATTACCATGATAGATTATAGGAATCATATAAAGCAAGTTATGTCGTTTTAGCTTACATAGAGATGACAGAAAGAAGTCAACATTTCAGGGGTATAAGGAATTTGCAGTAATACCGTAAAATAACTGAACATTGCACAGTGAAAGACAGTCTTCAGGGCTGTAATTAGATCATTAAGCTAGAATCAATATTACAATTTAATTACAAAAAGCCCTAAGCCTTAACTCTAAGGCTGAATGTTAAATGTCAGCAGTCTCCCAGTAAGCAAGCCAAGAAGGCAACAGTGGCAAGAAACCAAAACCACAATGATGTATAGATGGAGAATAAACCTTGGGATAAAGTAGGCTCAACCAAGAGAACCTGCTACCTCCTGGCACACTAAAGGTATATGGTATAAATTAATGAAAGCAACCTAAAATGCTGTTCCACTTTAAAAAATCCTGAATTTATTTATTAGAGAAATTTGAGTAATATATCCACAGACTACGGGTAGTCTTGATTAAATAAGTGGGTCTTTAATTTGGATTTAAACTTTCTTCCGGACAACATTGGGATACCTTTACTGAATGTAAAAGGCTGTTAAAAACTAAACTATTAACAAATCTGCATCAAGTTTTGATGTCATGGACGCATTAATTATTTAAAGTGTTTAGACAGCATGTGTTTCATATATTTTTAAGATACAAAAGGCAGTTTTACAAAAATGCCATAACTTGAGCAGTCTCCCGTGCTGAAGGCAACTTGGGTAGGGGGATAAAGTGGGCCGCCTTGGAAAAGCACTCCACCACCGTTAAAATCACGGTGTTACCATTAGAAGGGGGCAGTCCAGTAACAAAATCCAGGGCTATGTGAGACCATGGGCGGGAGGGGAGAGGAAGGGGACAGAGCAGACCAGCGGGAGGGGCATTGGAGTTCTTATTCTGGGCACAAGTGGAACAGGCCAACACGAACTGTCTGACATCGACCCTCAAGGAGGGCCACCAGAACCGCTGGCGGATGGCAGCCAGAGATCTCCGAATTCCTGGATGGCAAACTAGCTTGGAAGAGTGACCCCATCGCAGGACCTCGGGGCGCAGTGCAGCAGGAACAAACAGCAGACCCTCAGGGCACCCATCCGGGACCTCCACCCCTCGTCCAGCCAGCCTCACCCGTCGCTCGATCCCCCACGAGAGTGACCCCACCACCACCCCACCCTTAAGGATGGCCTCGGCGGGTGTCGACTCCCCGGGGGGCTCAAACGCACGGGAGAGCGCATCGGGCTTAACATTCTTAGAACCTGGCCGGTACGAGAGGAAGAAGTTAAACCTTCCAAAGAAGAGTGCCCTTTGGGCCTGGCGAGAGTTCAATCGTTTGGCAGAAAGGATATACTCCAGGTTCTTGTGGTCGGTCCAGACCAAAAAAGGCTGCACTGACCCCTCCAACCAATGTCGCTACTCCTCCAGAGCCAGCTTGACCACCAACAGCTCCCGATTGCCGATGTCATAGTTTCGTTCCGCTGGGCTCAGCCGGTGAGAGAAATATGCACAGGGATGCACCTTCCCATCATCCTCAGAACGTTGAGATAAGACCACGCCCACTCCAACATCGGAAGCATCCACCTCCACAATAAACTGCCGTTCAGGATCTGGAAAACAGAGCATAGGAGCAGTGATGAAATGGGTCTTAAGCACATCAAAGGCCTCCTGAGCCTGAGAATTCCACTTGAACAGGCTCTTGGTGGAAGTGAGAGCGGTAAGCGGAGCAGCAACCGAGCCAAAATTCCTGATGAACTGCCGGTAGAAATTGGCGAACCCCAGGAATCGCTGCAACACCTTGCGTGAGTCAGGTACAGGCCACTCGGCCACGACCTTGACCTTGGAGGGGTCAGCTTTGACCCCTTGGGCTGAAATAATATATATCCCAGAAACGAAACAGAATCGGTGTGGAATTCGCACTTCTCCGCCTTGACGTAAAGATGGTTAGCAAGTAGCCGTTGTAAGACTCTCCTTACATGCCGAGTGTGAACCTGGAGAAAGGGAGAAAAGATCAGAATATCGTCCAGGTAGACAAAAACAAACTTGTTTACCATGTCTCTCAGCACATCGTTGATGAAAGCCTGGAACACAGCCGGGGCGTTCATGAGACCGAACGAGAGGGCTCGGTATTTGAAGTGACCCGTAGGAGTGTTGAATGCTGTCTTCCACTCATCCCCCTCCCGAATGCGAATAAGGTGATAGGCATTGCGGAGGTCTAGCTTAGTAAAGACCCAAGCTCCCTGCAATAATTCGAAGGCCGATGACATGAGCGGTAGGGGGTACCAATTCTTGACAGTGATGTCATTCAGGCCACAATAGATAAAAATATAAAAATGTATTACTTGAATTCAGTTTTGGATAAAAATGTCTGCCAAATGCATAAATGTAAATGTAAGAATTTAAGAGTCTGATGTCATGAAGAAAGAAGCTATTAAATAGTTTGGTTGGGAGGGACAAATGCTTCAGTATAGTTGCAGACAGCAGGAGCGTAAGGGAGTGTGTTGGGTGCATTGGGTCGGCAGCATGAAGTGTAAATGTCCGTTATGGAGGGAAGAGAGATAACGCCAATAATCCTCCAATAATCTTCTCAGGTGTTCTCTCTACTGCTGCAGGGTTATGTAATTTAAGATGCTGCAATTCCCAAACCAGGCAGTGATGCAGCCACTCAGGATGGTCTCAGTCATCCCTCTGTAGGTGAGGATGGGTGGGTGGGAGATGTGATTTCCTCAGCTTTTGCAAAGAGTACAGATGCTGTTCTTCATTATGAAACTGGTGCTAAGCGACCAGGTGAGATTTCCACCAAGAAACTTGGTACTCTTGGACAATTTCTTTGGAGGAGCCATCACAGTGCAGCATACAGTGATCTCCCTGTGTTCAGCAACCAACTCTTTAGCTTTGTCCATGTACAGAGACAGGTTGTTGGTTCAACACCACTTAACCTTTGCACCTCCTCTTTGTATGCTGATGAGACCAATCACTAATGTGTTGGTTATCTTGATGATGTGATTTGAGCTATGCATTACTATATAGTCGTAAGTCTGCAGAGTGAACAGCAATGGACTGAGAACACAGCCCTGTGGAGCCCCAGTGATGTTGAAGATGTTATTCCAGTCAGGTGCTGAGGAATAATTGTGTTGCACGCAGATGGAGGTCCTTGATGGAGGATGGTGGTGTCACCTGTTAAGTGTTTGTGGCGTTAAACAAATTGCAGAAGCTCTAGTGAGGGGCCAGCAGGGTCTTAATGTGCTTCATGATGAGGGGGGCAGTTGTGGTCTACTGGTTAAGGAGTCGGGCTTGTAATCAGTAGGTTGCTGGTTCGATTCCAGCACTGGCAGATAGCAACTGAAGTGCCCTTGAGCAAGGCACCTAATCCCTGATTGCTCCCTGGGCGCTGCAGGGATAGCTGCCCACTGCTCCGGGTGTGTGTGTGTTCACGACTTGCAGTGTGTGTTCACTCCTCACATGGATGGGTTAAATGCAGAGGTCACATTTCGGTTATGGGCAAGTGTAACTGACAAACATGTCACTTTCACTTTTCACTTTTCTTAAACCATCTCATGATGATTGGTATAGTGCAAAGTGACATCGAGGTAGGACACTACAGACTTATTTGGCACAGGGATGATGGTGGTGGCCGTGAGGCACTTTGGAACAATTGAGGGTGGAGTATCTTTTCTTGACCATGTGATTGAAGCCAACCTAAGACAATCAAAGTGACAAATAAGATGACCATGTTTAACACTCAATGTACTAGACAAATTTTCAGACACCCACATACAATGCAAACAGCTCAGCCAATAGCCTTAAATCTCTATTAGCTCAACTTTCAGTTTAGGTGAGGAGATGGGATTGTAACACAGTAATAAATCTAATGTAATATTCAGCCCTAAAAATCCCCCTTGGCATCGTGGGGCACACCTGGTGACAGTCCATGATAATAAACTTTTACTTGTGAGTAGATGTTATCCTCAGACTTTTGCCCATATCTGGTGCTGTTCAGTCTTTAAGACTTGTTTTTTCAGACCTGCATGAGAAGGATTCATTGAATGGTGTTTTACCTTTTGCAGATATGCAAACTTCCATTAAATACTTTACACCTAATAATTCAGAACATGGTCAAGAACAAACATTTTTTAAAACTTTTTTGAAAACTTACTGAACAACTAAAGACAACTAAATACAAATATTAGTTATTAACAACCTTCTTGTCAGTAAGAGCAATAGCAAAATATTCAGTTAACAAAATACAAAAGATTAGATAATTATTCAATGATTAATTTTCAGTATGGAGTGCCATAGGGCTCAGTGCTTCAACCTTTACCGTTCACCCTGTACATACTACTTCTGAAAGTAATTAAGAGACATCATTGTTATACTGATGATACTCAACTGTATATTTCTAAGATGATTAAAACCTGGATAACTAGCAACCTCTACTAAATTCAGACAAACAGATGTTTTAATTATTATCAGGGAAGCGCTTGTGGCAGTGATGGCCACAACTTGCAAAAACCAAGCAGGGAATCAGGGGAACAAAGCTGACACAAGTATGATCAAACTAGCCCGGTTTCATTCTCTGTTACAGCAGTGAGATGTTATTGCTGCATTTAGTAACATTTGCTTCTGCTGCCACTTTTGACATATATCACAATATCAGACCCAATAGCTTTAATCAATATAAAAAACTAAACTGAACCTTCTTCAATTGTGTAGCGTATCAGCCGGGTTGGAAAGCGTTATTTAAAATCGTTCATCCCACTGAAATTAGGGAATTTAAGCTTCATCTTAAAAGGGATTATAAAGTATAATTAGCTGTAAGTAATAATTATATAAGATTATTATATATGTAACGACAGGCCAGCAGAGGAAGCGCTAGCTTCTTTGGTGACTTCCTGTTTGCTAGCTATATAACAGCTTGCCAACAAACAGGAAGTCACGATGTATTGTATTGCCTTTGTTCCTCGTGTTTTCCTGTGCTTCCAGTGTTCCTTGTGTTTGCCTGTGCTTCCAGTGTTTCTTGACTTTTTGGATTTGAACTGTTCATTTCAATTTTCATGTTTGCTGCCTGCCCCGACCCCCTGCTTTGTGTTTTGGATTGTTGATTTTTGGATTGCTCCATTGATTACCTGTCTGCCCATTGGAATATGCCTCGGTACAATAAAGTTCAGAAAACCCAGCATTTGGGTCCGCCTCATGTCTCCCTGCGCACAGACACCGTGACAATATAATTACAGGTCCTTCTCAAAAAATTTGCATATTGTGATAAAGTTCATTATTTTCTGTAATGTACTAATAAACATTATACTTTCATATATTTTAGATTCGTTACACACAACTGAAGTAGTTCAAGCCTTTTATTGTTTTAATATTGATGATTTTGGCATACAGCTCATGAAAACCCAAAATTCCTATCTCAAAAAATTAGCATATTTCATCCGACCAATAAAAGAAAAATGTTTTTAATACAAAAAAAGTCAACCTTCAAATAATTATGTTCAGTTAAGCACTCAATACACTCAATCAGCCTGTGGCACTGCTGAGGTGTTATGGAGACCCAGGATGCTTCGATAGCGGCCTTAAGCTCATCCAGAGTGTTGGGTCTTGCGTCTCTGAACTTTCCCCCCTTACAATATCCCACAGATTCTCTATGGGGTTCAGGTCAGGAGAGTTGGCAGGCCAATTGAGCACAATAATACCATGGTCAGTAAACCATTTACCAGTGGTTTTGG
>JBAJNP010006911.1:0-24118 GCA_036877545.1 Yasuhikotakia modesta | reverse complement strand
CATTTTAAAAGAAAACAATAGCTTTAAATCAATTTGAAGTGCTCTTTATGTTGTCAAGTATGAAAGTAAATTTATTATTTAAATTCAATTATTACCGCGTGACGTTCAGTGATTTATTTTTGACTTTTTAATCTGTTTAATTTTCCACTGCTATAAATCCATTCACCGTAACTTTTGAAAGGGTTGTGATTAATTGTTAATGATAACATTCTGCAGTATACGGCAGCACTGAGGCTCAATGGGTCTTGCAGCTGAAAGGTTCCTGATCCGAGGCCCAGCTGAGCCTTGAGACCTTTCTGTGTGGAGTAGGCATGTTCTCTTTGTGTCAACTTTGATTTCCTTCGGGAACCCACAGTCCAAGGACATATAAATTGAGTTGTAATGCTATATGGAAATTGCAATCAAAACTTTTTGTGGTTCTGGTACAGTTTCTGCTGAGCTGGCCCGTTGACTTATCTTGAGGGAATTGCGACCAAAAACGGATAAAGAGATGGGTGTTATCCTATCTCTTGTCCTTTGCACTGATCCAGTAGCAATCGCACCAGCTTCAGGAGATCTGCTCTGAGGTTTCTTCTGAGCTACCTCAGAAGATGATCTAACTGAGGCTCTGAGGCTTCTGGTTTGAAGTTATCACTTGTGCTGTTGTGAAGCTTAGACTGATCTTCACACTGAGATGAAAGAGATGCGTGTGGGCTCCTGTCAGTATTCTGGTTGAGCACACGAAGGTCATTGACAGTATAGCAGCAACAGTTTTTCACATTATCTGTTATTGAATTTTGATGATCCTTTGCCCATTGCAGTCTCATATTTTTGGACTTAGCTCTCCAAAAAAAAAGTGTAGTCTTCTGCTGATCTGTAACCTGTTACCATTGCCTTTATATTAGAATTAACCATAATGGCTATTTTCCTTTGGGCAAAAATGCCTTGCTGACGGTAAAGGTCAAAGAACCACTAAGATGGCAACTTCAATTCAAAGCTCATCTTAATTCTAAATGTCTGTTATTAAATTATCTAAAGATGAACAACTTCATGTGTTGCTGTGCAGACCAGTCAGTGTTTGACTTCAAGTAGTTAATGTCAGTTTTTTTCTAACTATAGTCTCAAAGTACCACAGCAGCCATTCTGAAACGCACAAGCATTGATGATGACATTATCTGTGTAGTACTGCCTTAAATAAGGTATTTCAGATACATACGTATATACGTATGTATCTAAAGACACAATATAAACGAACTACAAAGAAACATTTTAAAGGTTTACGTATATTTGATTGTGTAATACAGTGCATTTTAATGTGGAAGATTCTGTACTGGAAAACACTGCATCCCAGCACTGGAAGCCCAAACTCTAACAGAACTGTCAGGACCCAAACACTATGTCCATGCTCTGACACAAATAACAAGTGTCAGGACTGTGACAACTGAATGCATGTGGACATGTAGGCATAAATAAAAGAATTAAATATATAATTCGCATTCGCATTGGCATTGAAACACAAGTAAATGTACATTTACTTGTACACAAGTAAAAACACAAGTAATCTTTGTACATTTTATTAACAAAAAGGAGTTTCAGAAATATTAGTGGCAGTAATATGTGCTGCCTCACTGTGAATGGAGTCTGTGAAGTATTTTCGGTGAAAGATCTCTTAGCTTAAGGGAAGCATTCTTTACTGCCTCATCCAGCAGAGTGCTTTATCGTGTAGCTTTCAAAGTTTAATATTCATATTTGCATAAATAAATCATTTTGGCAATTAGCCATTACCTGTGTTGAGTCACTATTCTCAATCAAATCATATTGCCTAAAGTTAGAATAGGTGCAGTTTGGAATTAAACTAGACTGTGAATGCCAAAGCACAGCAGAATCTTAGCAAGTGTGTGAATGTAAAATCAGGCCATAAAACTACAGCGAAATTTTGGAATTGCAATTTGACTACTGAGAGTTCTCTATTCTATTAATATTTTTGATCCCCAAAGGCCCAAAATGTCATGTGCCAAACAGCACAGCTTTTTCGTAGGCATTGCTGACACAAGATAAGAAGAAGAGTTATGGTTGTGAGCAGAAAGCTTTTGTCTCAGAGTTGTGACATCTAAATGGAGGGCAAAAAATAGCATTGAACTCTGTGGTATGGGTGGCATTTTGTCTTCTGCATGGTGCCTACAAATGTTTGGAAAAATGAGGCTTCATCATTTATCCCGCAGTCCATTCTTAGTATAATGAACCAATATCAGTATAGAGTTACTGTCATATCCAACATAGTCCAGTTAGTTTAACAACTAAGAATGTTTCAGGAAATTGCTAATAGTGTTTCTCTGAAAACAGTGTCGTTTTAAGTGTATTTTCACACACTGTCTGCATTGTTTTTGTGTATCATAAATGACTGAAATGTGTGTGTTTGACTACATTATTCATCTCCACATGTATTCCTTCCTAATAATTTAATTATCATTTGATTAATTAGTGCTGCTGTTGTTCTAGGTTGCAACATCTAGATTGGTTTGCAGCCATAAATCTGAGGGACGCGTCTCGATTTTACCTTGACACAGAAGAGGAGGCTGTACACATTCTCAACTACCTTGATGACTGGCTCAGACTGGTCCAGAACGTTTGTGCACACAGGGACATGGTTCTCAACTTGGACTGGGTAACAGGGCAAACATTAGCTCTGTCCGGTGCTTGTCTGTCAACTTCTCCTGTGGATTCAGTAGAGGCTAAAATCTTGTTAGCCACTTCTTTTGGGTCTAGTCAGACCTGGTTCTCTAAATGGCACTTCTTTCAACAGTTCCTCCGTCGCGCATTCCCCTCTGCTGGGCACCAGTCTTTTGTGGACTGTTGTTGATCCCAGAGGAAGACCCACAAACATATGGATACCCACAGGATCCATGCTCACCATCCTCCAGGAGATCAATTGTCTCCTTCCACTCTGAGAGTATCCATGGCAGCCATCTGCTTGTTGGATTCCTCAGACACACTAGGAGGTTAAAACTCTTCAAGTCCATGGATTTCCACATTGAACGTGCCCTTGGGTATGTTGTGGTCTTCTGCTCTTGAGGAGAAGTTAAGTATTTCACTGCGTTTTACCAGCAGAATTCTGCTATGACCTTGTAGAAGGTTATGGATTCTGTGAAGACTTGCTCAGCTTTGATAGTGTTGTGAGTTACGAGGCTCTTGGGATTCAATGTGCTGTCAGTTTTCCATTGAATCCTTCATTTTAAACTTAAAGCAGATGGAACACAAAGCATGGAAATCATAAAGAGTTAATGCAGTTCTCAGCATGTTATTAGGCTACAGGCAACTCATTTCAGATGCTTTCTCTGCAATGAAGCAATTCTAAATACATGTGACAGCAGCACTGCATGAAGTCTACATTTCTTTAAATTAGAGATGGATTTAAAAGCATATCATAGTACATTTCAATCACAGTGTCTTAAGATGAGTGACTGTCAGTAAAAGTGGAAATAAAATAAGTAGGGCTGGATAAAAACTTGATTTTCAGATTATAATCTGTCATACAGATTCTGGAAATCTCAGTCTAATTTGACCACAGTTTCAAAATGAACTGAAAACATTTTTACACCTCTAACAGTAACAACGATCTTCAACTGTGTGTTTTGTCAGTCAAACCATCCCTGCCACTTTAGCACCCACGTCACACACGTGAAATATACTGCAATGAACTGGGCAGTACTTGAGACACTGGTTTCATGTACACACACACTTCAAACTTTTCCTCACCTTATTACAATATTGATAAATAAACAAATCCATAAATAATCAGAAAATCCATTCTGAGGAGAATTCACATAAACTTGTTTGTGAATGTTAACAGCTGGGAAAGAAATCGGTAGTGTGTCAAAGTATCAGATCCATTTGATCCAGCCTAATATTCCTGCTGCTGCCTTTGGTGCTAATGCTAAATAAAGAATCACCACTCACTGTTCTTTATTGTTTTTCATACAAAGAAATATGGCCTTCATTTCATTTACCACGTGTTGTGTATGTGACTTTTGTGCCCTATGAAGTGCATGCAAAAATCATTTAGACCCCCAAACTTTTAGATTTTACATTGCAGCCTGATATTACAATCATTAAAAAAACACATTAATCTACACACAGTACACCGTGACAAAATGCTAACAGAATTCTGTTCATTTGGGAAATATTACATTGACATATCACATTGATCTGTGCTTTGCTAGCCTGTTAACTGATCTGCATACAGTTCTGTTGCCCTCATGGCTTTTCATTGTACAGTTGCAACATAACACAACTGAAACAGTAAGGTAGGACTGAATACTTTGAATGCAGTGTGTTTGTTTTTAATATAATAGAGAGAGTTTTTCCATCAAGATTGAGTTGTTCTGTCAGTGAGAGGCAGCAGGTGTTGTTCTGTATTGATTTCTGCCTAGTTGGACGTGTATTTCACAGACTTCAGTAATGAGCCAATCATTGAGCTGTGAGTCACATGCCCATCAGCATAACAGCTGAAATGGGTTGTGAAATTGCCAAAACTCACTTTTGATCATTTATTTAAAACTGATAAAAGAACAAAAAAGCAAATACTCTTTTTACTTATTAAATAGTTTTCTGGTCCCTGGTGATTTAACATGTGTTGTTGCTTAGAAGGCAAATTGCCTAGCAGTTTTGCTAAAGCATTTTCACTACTGATTATTAGTGATGACTTTTGAGTGAGATGTTTGAGCCATGTTATCTTCAGTTCTGTTAACATTTTTAGTGTGTTTTACCAGCAAAAACAGTTATTAAAAATGTTTCATATTTATACCAAACAGCACAGAGAAGTAAGTGGTTTAGCCATGAGTGAAATGATTAATTCTAAACCATTATCACCTGACTTAGATTCTGCCTTCACTGTCATTGATATTGCTGGTCAGCAGAGGCAGTTGTGGCCTACTAGCTAGTGAGTCAGGTGTGTATTTAGGAGGTTGCTGGTTAGTTTCCAGTGCCGGCAGGTAGTAACTAAATTGCCCCTTGAGCAATGCCCCTAACCCCTGCTTGCTTCCCCTGTCCTCTGTGTGTGTGTGTATATATGTGTGTTAACTTCTCACCAGTGATGGGTTAAATGCAGTAAAGTCACATTTCGGGTGTGGACTGTAATATCTGACATCAGAATATGTCACTTTCACTCAAATAATGATTTACTGTTAGCCAGTCATACATAATTAAATGTCTTTGTTTCTTTCACCTGTTGCTATAGTATAGCAGAACAAGAATCTCAGTATATGTGTGAGTGTGTTTCTGTGCTTGTAAGGTTATCTCATAACTACAGCACAGACAGGTGTACAACATGTCAGGTTGAACAGAGATGACAGGGTGTATTTGCTGTCTCTGGGTTTTATCGTGTTGATAAGCTTTTTCATCCAAGCTCAGTGGAGGGTGTCAGATGAATTAAACACAGAAGTGTCTCTATATATAGGCAGCAATGTTATTGAGTGTGATTCACCTTTTCTGTTTATTTCTTAACATGCAGCTTTGAGTGAATGAGTGAGACATCTCAAAACAGTACAATTAAATGTTTTTTAATGTTTAATTTAAAATATCATGTTCAATTAAAATAATATCATAATTGTATATGTCAGCGGATGTATGTCAATAAGGGGGGAACATTTGACAACAAGATGAAAATGTCTGTACGTAATAATTAACATGTTTGCATCATACTTCACTACTTTAGTACAGTGTAGTACAGTAAATAGCAAATATGATGAGGTCATGAAGTCAATGGTGAGAAGCGTTTGTTATCTTAAAATACATTGGAAAACAGCCCTGACTATTTCACATATTATCAGTTAAATAACTAACAGTGTGAGGCGTCACGTGATTGTATCTATAAAAGTGTCACTTTTTTCTTGTCATCATTATGTGAGAGGCATAAATCCAGTTTACTTTTATGCACAACAATGGGAAGTAATGCATTTTATTTTAGTCAGTTTATAAACCCTGTAATGCATTAATATTTTAATTGGAATACAACTATTCCATACACATATGTTAAGTATAGCTGACTTGTCCTGTTTTTTTTTTGTTTAAAATACTTGTGGGAAACACAACAATATATTCAAGGCCGTGAGACTTGCCTCATGCCTCATGTTTTCAGAGTTATGTCCCCTGTTGTTTGGTTCAAAATGTTCTTCGTCTCCCACAGATTCCGGTGATGACAGGAGCCTTCATGGACTCCTCACCCCACGATGACTACAGCACAGATCAGTCTCTCTTCAACTCCTCCGCCAGCGTCCACGCAGCCGCTCTGGCTGCTCACCACCAACAGGAGGAGCAACAGCCCATGTCCCGAGATGCCATCTGGCTGTGGATCGCCATCACTGCCACCATTGGAAATATCGTTGTGGTGGGCGTGGTCTACGCCTTCACTTTCTGAACACTGGAATGGAACCAGCTGAACTTTGGAGACATTTTATGTCACCCAAAGTAAAGGGACCCTGAGGTCCCTGTCAGACAAACAGTGTATGCAGTCTTTCAAGATAAATATGTACACGGTGTTAAGTGTTTATTTGTTTATTATTATTATTATTAAATAATTTTTGATTCATGGTAATTTTCACGTTGAAAAGGTTTTAACTGCACTGTGTTATGATAAACAGTGCTACGTAAGAGGAAAAAATGACTGATTTAATTTTGGTGGGTGACCAATACTGCCAGACTTTTGCCAAGTAATCTGTAAATGTGTTTGCTTTTAGTACGTAATAATATATGCTGTTATTAAGCTTTAAGTGTCTAGAGGGCAAATAGTCCATTCTGAAAGTCATCCAACTACCTTTTTAAAGCTAAAGTTTAAATTAATCCTATTTGGGAAAGTAATTAGAAAATGATATGGGAAAAGATCTGCAGTATTGATTGAGTCCAGAACCGGACCCAAATGTTTTATATAAAGTTTTGTGTGGGTACCTGGTTTGGGGCAACAACGTTCGTGGAACGTTTTTCTTTTTTAAAGGTCATATATTATAATAGCACTAAAATAAATTTAATACATAAGGTTTTATAGACATTTTTTAGAAACCCAAGGACACTCAGTCATAGACAATCTCTTCCCCCAACCCACCACATAGTTAAAATACTAACATTTAATTTCAGTTTGTGACCGGTTCAGTTTAACATTTAGGAAATACACCCTGTTAATTAAAATCTACATCGCAGTAAAATATATTAATTATTTCATATGAATAAATCATTCTATCCCCATACTTCAGGACTACAAATGACAAAGGACTGCAGCTTGTTTTCGGTAGAGGTCAAAGCTTTGCTTATAATGAGCTCAGCATAAAATGTGGAGGTTGCTATGGTGACTGTTTTATATGCTCTAGAAGAAAGAGACTGCATCTCCTTATATCACCATCACACATCTGCACACATCTTACTACTGCTACCGGCGTAAAGCTACTGTCCAAGCAAGCAAACAAACAAACAAACAAACAAACAGAAAAACACTTATGTCATCCTCACTCTCTTTTTTTAATAAAAAGCATGAAGTTTTCTTTACATTTTAAAGCCTTAATCTATAAACGTCAAAGCTTATGGCTGGACCAGCAATTTCTGCTGAAATGTTGGTCAGATTAATAATGGTTTACTGCTAGTCTGGCTAGTTAACTTCATCTTTCTGAGGCGGCACCTAATGTGGTTTTGTTGGTTAAGACGGTTCAACTACTAGTTGGGGGATTTCAGCAAGGATTACACATATTGAACCTCAAAATTCATGTAACAACAGTCAATTCTCAGTTCTACAATTATAATTGTATAATGTAATTATATAATGAAAATATCACCATGCAGTCAACAGTGTGTTGGTTGACCAGACCACCAGAAAGGAGTTAGACTATGTTATGTAATTCCAAGCATTTTTACTGTAAAATTCCAGTCCAAACAGCTTTCAGGCTGTGATGGTCACTGTATTGATTGATGGCCCCTCTTGTTCACCTCTGACACATTTATTAGGTTGACCTATATGAACAGTTTTAGTCATGTGACTCAGTGAAACAAGATAAACTGGGACCAAGACAAGCTAATAATCTTCTGCACTGGATTGCACTAAAGTGGAGTTTAATGTACTGTATAGTGCATAGGAAAAAGGCCTTTATCAATGATGTTGGGTTATAAACTGAGTGAGTGTTGAAAACGTCACAGATGTAACTGCCAATAAAGTTTATTTAAGAGCTAATTGTTAATTATGGACTATAATCTGCTGTTTGGATAATCTATCAAATTCATTTCATTGGGGGAATAAAAAGCAGTTATTTGCAGGGCATAATAGTAAAACTGTTGTAATTTAGACCAGCTCATATCACAAATATGTGTGTAAAACTTTATTATAGTAAATTAGTAAAACTGAAGAGTAAATTATGAAAATGATAAGCATCCAGTTTAGAAAACGATGTAGATGTTATTATTAGTGGTAAAAATGCTGTCTGTTGATGTTGAGAGGCCTGATATTTAGTGATATATAGTAAATGAACACAGGTGTGTTCGCCTGAATTCTGCTGCAACTGCAACATGTTTCATTTTTGTATTTAACTTTAACTGTTAAATTAAACGAATCATTGAACACCACATGTGTGATTTTCATATACTAATGATAACAAATGTGCTCATCTGTTCTGAGGGTGACTTTGAACATGTTTCAAAGTCTCAATCTTACTTTACCTTACAGCTCATAAAGAGAGAAACAATATGACTTACCTCAGGAAGGTTTGAATATAAAAACATTAGCACAATCTTTGTTTTATACAGTGATACATTTCTTTAAAGCACTACTACATAAAATACTGAGATATCTAAAAACTAAACTAGAAAAATGATGTTTAACACGTTTAATAACATGCTGGAAATGATTGCAAATAGTGTGTGCAAGATATTTAAAAAAATACATATTTATACTTGTGTATATGTTTATATTTAAACAAATAACAGTTGATATTAGTTTTATAGTTTGTTTATGAATAAGGACTAGTTTGTTGACTGAACCGAACATTTAGACTATTAAAAAATGGACATGTATTAGAAATATCTGTCATTATGTGTGAAGTCCTATACCTCTCTCAGTGGTCTATGAGAGAGTAATATTATCAGATTACCAACTGAAACAATATGTAATTCAGTCAGTTAACATAACAGGTATCATATCATGCAACACAGAACGTAACATCTGATAGGACGGGGTATAAGAGATTTGCAATAATACCATTCAATTACATACATACACAAAATATACACACTACAAATCCCTAAACATTACACCATGAAAGAGAATGAAAGAGAGATGGTGACAAAGAAATAAAAGCATAGAGTCTTCAGCACTGTACTTATTATTTTGCCAGAAGCAGTATTAACAATTTACAAGACCCTAAGCAAAGATAAATGTCAGCAGACTCCCAGGAAGCCAACAGGGCGACAATGGCAAGGAACCAAAACTCCAATGATGTATAGATGGAGAAAAAAAACCTTGGGAGAAACCAGACACAACCAGGAGGGCCAGTTCTCCTCTGGCACATTAACGCTGCAATTTGTAGGAAATGTAATGAGAAAGTCCATCACAGTCCAGCACCATTACCTCAAAAGAACTGTATCTGAAGTCCTATTTCCGGAAAACTTTACGGACGAGGTTCGTGCTTCTAACAGTAACTGTGGTTAAACATGCACAAGAGTTTTGATTTGTGAACTTTTGCTAAAATCAGTATTGTATTGGGAGAAGCGAACATCTTTAAATAAGAAGAGTTAGTGGCAAGTTGGGTGCTTTGAAACTGAGTCCAGTCAGTTTCACTGTAAATGTAAGTTTTTTAAGACAAATTTAAGAAAGAGTAACTGTGCACACTGACCTATCTTGACCTTACATTAAATTAGTGGCAATGGGAAATTTCTGTGGTAATGTCATATCCAAATGACATTGTACAACGAAACTCGCTCAGATCTTTGCCTGTGACGCAATTTTTAAAACATTTTCTAAAAACATTTACTAAAAAGAAAGTGTCAACAGCTCTTACACCCTACGGTCCATATTCACAAAACAGGCCTGTTTTTTTTTTAAAGTAGACACTTTAAATTTTGTTGCTCAAGTGTCAAAGTAAAAGTGTCAAAAAACTATAGTAAAACATATTATATATAAAGTTAGAGACTGCTCACAGTAGCGCAACATTAGTTCATGATAACTTTTGTGTAAATTGTTTTAATAAAATAGTAAATGTTTTAAATCTTTGATTTGCATGTCTTATTTATGATTTGAGTTTGCATGAATATTTCATGAGCTTATTTAAATATTTTATTTAAAAATAGAGTTTTTTACTTTAAAAGACCAGTTTTTAAAAACCCGTTTTTAACTGACTTGCATTAATGCTCCAGGAAAATTAAATGAACTCTTTGCATAACAGTTTTATTTTTCCTTCTTTCACACTGTGATGACGAAACCCATTTGTGTCATTAAAAAAACAACTGTCAAGAGTCAAACTCACAGTTATCAAGCCATACACAGAATTATTTAAAAATTGCCTCAAGATACCAAAAGCTTTTCAGAAATACAGAAAATTACTGTGGAGATGAAACATGGGAAAAATCCAACAGGTTTCTTTTGATTTGCTGCATTTTTAATAAGGCTCTCAGCCTGTTTCCACAAACCCTTGCCTTTGTTGACAGACTTACACAGCCTCCTTAGAGGGCTGTGGTGTTTCTGAACAAACAAATACATGCACCCCAAAGCGATATTAAACATAACTCTCAGGTTTCCTCAATGTCTATTTTTAGACACTGTCTAAAAAGTCACTATTTTTTATTAATTGTTTACCTTTATTGTTTAACCATTAAAAGAAACCATTAAAAGTGACTTGCTTTGGAACACAAAAGAAGAAATTTAGCCAAATGTTGTTGCTGTTCTTTCAATATAATGAAATTGAATAGTGACCAGCGTTAACAATTTTCAGTCAATAACTACACAAAAACATTTTCATTACCTGCAGGAGTCACATACATTACTGTTAAGGTTATGTTTTTTCACTTTTTGGTGCCAAAAAGCTAAACCTTGACTGCTTGGGGGAAATGGCAGAATTCTTATGCTGTAATTGTCTCCAACACTGCAACAAAAAGATTAATTTGCATTTTCATGAAAAGTTTGACCAAGATATAACTGAGAAACATTAGGACTGATTGCTTAAAACCTTACAAATGTAAAAGTAAATGCTCGGTAAATGGCTCTTGTTGCACATGCCAATGTTTTTTTGATGTTCCTGGAAAACTCTTTACTGCTTGCTTATCTGTTTAAACTAGACAGATATATTCATTCCACCCTGGGGTCAGGCAAAGGTAACAAGTTATTAAATCTTTCCTATTTGTACATGTACATTTGCCATAAAACAGAATCATAATTTATGGTTTCCAAGAAAAGGAATAGTTTTGTTTGGGATTATGTTCAAATGACTTAGTTGGATCTCAGGAAGAACATGTGGAAAAGCAAACGGGATCAGACCGGTTGCTAATGATTACTGCAGGAAACTCTGTTGCTATGGCAGCATTGCCATGGTGACAATAATTTAACAGATTTCCAGGATTAAGATGACAGAAAACCATGCAGCTGGTGTTTCGCTGTGTTATGAATGGCTGTGAACACAAAGCTGTCTACAGTGTCAGAACTATTTGTCAATAAATAGATGTGGTTTTGGAAAAAGAACATTTCTACTAATGCCCTTCATCTTCTCAGTACATGTGATGGATGTGGATACATTCTAACTGTTTAAACCTGAGACTACAGATCATATATCATGGCAGATCCATCAATCTCCTGTGTGCCTCGTTGCTGGTTTGTAACAAAGAGAAATGGAGAAGTCTGGGTCAAATTATCCCACACATCTCAAAACTGCATGCAGATGATGGTCCCACCTATATTTTCTGTTTGATATTATCTGGCATGTAAACTCATTTAGTCTGAGAACAACCAGCCCTGACACAAGCGATGCGCCTGCGGAACTCACAGTGTGGGTTTATTATATCACAATATGTTGGTCAACAGCGCCTCTGTTTTTGCAGCATCTGATTATGTGAACTAAGCAACGTTTAGTGTTGTCATGTCCCCCATGAACTGTTTAGTTGGTTTTGTCCCATGTTTCTATCTGTATCACCCCTGTGTTCTGTTTATTTGGTTTTCTCCATGTCTTTGACCATTTATGGATTTCCTGTCCATGTTTAGTTAATTCCCACAACCTGTTTTAAATTCATTAGTTTGCTATTCAAGTTGGTGTCTGTCTAGCATTCATGCTCTGTTCTAAGTTAAAATACATTTGAGGTCTAGCCCTGGACAAAATAAATGTTGATAGGTTTTTGGTTTGGGCTATTTGTAATGTGTCTGGTAAACAACTACCTTGTGTTTAATTTTCTGTGAAGTTAGAAATTCATTGAACAGGTTTAGCGCTAAGTTAGCGCTTCGGTTTAGTTGAGTTACTCAGGTCACTGATTTGTGACACTCAATGATAAACAGTTGTTGAGTCACATTTTTAGTAAATGAGGTTTAGCTATCAAAGTTTACATTCTTGCTTGCTGCGTGTTTTAAGGATAATTTGCTGTGCAATGTCACGGTTCACAGAATACACTCCGTTACTGGAACTCTACATTACTGGAACTTTACTTGAGGATATAGTTTATGGAAATAATTATGCAGCTGTTCTAAAAGTAAACCCATAAATGCACTTTAATGGTCTTTGTTTGCAGACTCGCTTTCTATTTGCATGCTGTTTCTTATCAACACCCCCTAAAGAAATTTCTGGCAGGATGGACTGTGCATAAACAATATTTTTTGAGGTCCTCTTGCAAAACGCTGCTGTCAAATATAGTGTTTGGAACACTTCAGTGCTTGTAGGTGTTGCGTACCCTTGGATGCGTCAACACGCCTTGTATGTTTGATGCTGACAGAAATCTGAAGAAAAACAATAGATGTGGTTTGTGCAAAGGTTTCTCCGATGTGTCTGTTGCCATAGAGATGCTCCGATGACAACCCAGATCAAATTCCTCTTCACGTCGAGATGTTTGAGATGCCCCCCCTAAGCAAACTGTCTCAAGTCGAGATGCCTACTATCTTGAGCTTTGAAGAACCTTGGGGATTTTGGCCTCATACCTTTACAGTGACAGCTTCCTGAGATTTTGAGGGGCTGAAGAAATAAACTGTGGCACCTTCTACTGAAAATTAAACTAGTGAAAAGAATGTTTTTAAAAGATGAAATAGAAAGGGATAGTCATTCCAGCTCTAGTTATGCTTTTCTTAAGTTTGTAAATGATAAGAAGTGAATAATGTTATAAAAAATAAAGGATTAATAGTTGTTTTACAAAATTAGCTATTGATGTCTAAGGTACACCTAAGTAAACATGTTTGTGTATCAGTATGTGTGTTATGTAATATGTTACAACACGCTAGCGTTCCAACTGCAAACACTCGCACCCTAAAGCTCACAAAAAATAAACAACAAAATGCTTATTCTTGGAAGAACATTTTATAGAGGTCATTTTATAAATATTTATGAATCTGTAAATATTTAGAAGTAACTAAAACCGTCCCTGTAGAAAAATCCCTGTGGTAATTCGGATAGCTGGTTGTTTGCTAGCCTAGGCTGTTTAAAAGCCATTCCCACTTTGGTTATTTCATTTATCCATGTTATTCCCAGAGTCACACGTGTGAGGAATTTTGGTAGGGTCACAATGAAACACTTGACTAACAATATTTTTTTGGTTATAGATCTTTTTGACCTCTATTCCAGTAACAATGCATTAATTGTGTCTCTGGTTCAGTGTACAAAGATAAGGGTGTAAATATGGTTTTAGTGAAGGGGAAATATTTCCTTCCCGACATTCTCATTTTGCTTGTCCATCTGCATATTGGATCAGATCTTTCCATTGTGAAACTGAACACAGTGGATTCTGACAACTGAGGGGCTATGACATCTTGCTCCAACCTCCCTTATTTATTTACCTCATGATGTAATTTCCATCATATTTTGTTCTCTAAAGCTGATAATTATGACTGTGCCAGAGGTACGGATTGGTCCCTTGTGATTGGTCCCACTGATGTCTTGCCCCTAACAGCATATCTGAACGGATATTGCTGGGCTTTCTGGAACATTCTGGCATATCAATTTACAGCATTCACATGTCATTCTGATTAACTCAGATACTTAGTTAGATAGTTTTTCTTGTCTTGCATAGATCATTTTACTGGACTATCAAAACAAGTTGATATGGTTTATCCTTAAAACAAGTAAAAATGCAAATAAAGATATGTAAAAGAAGTATGTTAAACGTCTTTGTGACAAGAATTTGTGACTACTAAAGACAAGCTAAAAACCATCAAAGCAAACCTACCACAGGCTGTTGTAAAATAACATTTCTGACAAAGAGAAATAAGAAATAAACATTTTTGGTTGACTGATGCTCTCATACACACATATGCATACCTTCATAAATTGTATTGAAATATGATATACAGTGACAGAACTATCTCATACTTAATCCAATGCAATATGCTGCTTTGTGACTGTGATGTTTTTGTCATTTTTACCTTTTTTAACCCTGATTCCCATTTACTTTAAATTTTAATGGAAAGCGTGTCCAGGAAAAAAATGCATTATTTACTTGATCTAATAAGGACACAATGCACAATGACAGCTGCAAAATAATTTTCACAAGGATATCAACAGCTTGCATCTATAAACAACTGTGAATTGGTAAAGGATTCGGATAACAATAACAGATGTGTCTCTGTCTACACACACACAACTTCCTCTGAGACCCCAACCAATGTGTTGGTGTCACCACCAGGTTTAATTAAACTATCCATCTCAGGTGTGTGACCTGTTTATACAATAAGATGTGAGGAGAAAGACTTGCTCTCTGCTACTGGGTTGAGCATTGCAGATAAGATCACACTAACATGGTTACAATGAAATAACAATAAAACTGAATATGAATAAATTATACTGCTAAACATAGATACAGTTTTAAATACCATTAAAGGTACATGCTTTTAAAACTCTTCTCTTCTCTCTTATGCTTATTAAACTGAAATTCATTGTTAAAACTGGCAATAATGTAAACGTATTATCGTATTTGGGACCAGATAGATTTAATAGCACATGTCTGTTTTATAGTATATGCTAGTATATGCTAGCATATGTCTTTTCTGAGGAAGACTACTATATGTTTGCCATGGTAAATTTTGGGCGAGAATATTTCAACAATGTTAGCATGATGTTAACATGATGCCAACATGACTTAGCATGATGCTAGCATGACATAATATAATGCAATCATGATTTAGCATGACATTAACAAGAGGTCACCCACTTATCTCTCTAAGACGTTCTAATGCATCTCACCTTACTCAATGGAAGTCAATAAGGTGGTTGCTAGGGTACTGTAACTGGTTGCTAGGGTGTGGCTATGAACTTGAAATATTGTTATTTATTTTTCGCCCACCTTTTCGGCCATTTTATTGTAGGCCAAAAACCTTTTTGTACACCTGATCGCTTATAAAAATCTGTTTGTCCCCTCATGCATTGGTCTGTGAGGGTTAGCTACCAAATTTTTGTCCAGAAAAAAGTAGTAAAGCAAGCTTTGCTTCAGAAGCAACACAAATATTATTATATATTCATATAAATTAAAGTTGTTTGATACAGATGTAATTAAAAATATTTAAAAGCATATCACTTTTTAAAGTGCCATTGATTGTAAACATTAAAGCCTTAAACTGTGGTAACACAACCGCACAACAACTGTATTAAATATTTAACTTTTTCAGATGAAATCAACATTTAAAATAAAATAGTACAAACAGCAGCGGTTACTATCTTTTCCAAATCTAATAGTTGTTTCTGTGTGTCTTGGATAAGCACATTATTGTTTAGCCTGGAGTCTGGCTTTACATGATTAAATCACAGGCTACACAACATTGTGTAACATTTTATGTGTTATTAAGTTTATGATAGACCAGAGACGGACAGAAAGGAAAAAATATAAATCCTTCCTGAAAACTGATCATTTGTTTCCTGGAAAATACCACATTTTTTTCTGGAAGACCATCATTATATATTAATATCTTAAGCACAAATGAATGGTTTGTCTAGTTGCTATTTCATATTATCGTTCAGGAAGCAGCCTCACACTTGAGTCATAAACATAATCTTTAATATCAGCTTCATAACTTGTCTTTTACTCACACTCCAGCCAGCCAGAGTATGACAAATGGAAAGTGAGAACGGGTCTAGGCTTTCAGTGATGACATCATCATTAGTCGTTTATAAGTGGGTTTGTCTCATCTGACCACTGTCCAGTTGGAGAAGATTTAGACAGAACAGACACATCAGAGGAAATCAACGTGTGACTGAACATAGAATCTGGAGCTTTTACCATGAGAGGTAGGCAATCTTTAACTGGTCATTGAAGTACCATAATGTATGTGTATTATATTTAATAATATAAAATGGTCATAATCAATAAAGTTGCTTGTTTAGTTGACAAGTTGCTTTAAGAGTGTTATTGTGCTGTGTCTTCTGTTTGATAGTATAAAGATGTGTGAAGCATATAAAATATTTAATTTATCATGCTATGTACTAACAATGTGTAGCAAAAGAATTTCTAGCAACTGACTCCCCCACATTTTTTGAATTGTGTTTAGATAAGGTTTTTAGTTAGCAAACACGAAGCAGAACTAAAATATAAGTTGCAAATAGGGCTGTATTGAAAACAAATGGTTTCTGGTGTCCATGCTAACTGCATATAGCTTAACAATTTGCCAGTTTTACTAACACAGTTGATTTTGATCTTGTTGTGTCAGTTCTGAGATAAATGTCTTGGTATTATTTGGTGGGGTTTGTGTTTGACAAATTAAAGGCTGTTTTTTGTTTAATAAGTGAAATAACTCATATAATGATTACATTACACACTCTGTTTTACATTACAGAAAACACTGAATTTGACAAATATATTTAAGTATTTAATTAAATATTTAAGGTTTTCACATTTTAGCTAATGTCGCTAGCTGTACTCACATTTTTGGAGACAATTTTTAATATGACTTTTTTTATATTTCAGTGTTCCAATGGAACTAAATTCATCAAAACCTCTCTGTAATGACACGGTTGCTTGGCTATGGTTGTCTTCTCTCCAGCCTCCATTTTTGGTTCTTGTCAGCATCCTGGGAGTGGTGGGCAACACTCTGGTCCTCTGCGTTTTCTGTCTCCAGCGAAAGCCTTGCAGCGTAGCCGATTTGTATCTAGGCAACCTGGCAGCTGCAGACCTTATCATGGTGCTCTGCTTGCCCTTCTGGACGGTTACAATTGCCCAAGATTATCAATGGAACTTTGGTCAAGTGCTTTGCAAGCTGGTCAACACTGCCATCTCTATGAATTACTACTGTGGGATTCTCTTTTTGACGCTGGTCAGCGTTGACCGCTACCTTGCCCTGGCCAAGCCCATGAAGCCTAGCAAGTTAAGACGCCCCTTCTGCGCCAAACGTATTTGCCTGGTGATTTGGGCAATGGGCTTTCTGCTTAGCCTTCCAGTTCTGCTCTTCCGTAAAGTCAATTTTGTTCCAGAAGTTGAGGTGGAAGCCTGCTATCTAGACTATCCTCATCCCGCTTGGAGACTCCAAAGAAACTTTACAGCAAATGTGGTCGGCTTCCTGGTCCCAATGCCAGTTATTTCATTTTGCACATTCCACATGGTTAAGGCGTTGAAAGACGGTGTAAGGATTCAGCCAAGGGCTCAAACAGAAAGGAAGGCCACTCAACTGGTGCTTACGGTTCTTGCCGTGTTCCTCCTCTGTTGGATACCGTTTCAGATGGTCCGTTTCTTGGACACCCTACAGTACTTTCAACTCCTACCTGGGTGCCTCTGGGAACACATTGTGGAAATTAGCATCCAGCTTGCTGCCTATTTGGGGTACAGCAACAGCTCGATAAACCCATTCCTGTATGCCATTGTTGGGAGCCACTTCAGGAAGAGAGCTAGAGAAGTTTTTAAGAGGCTTTTGTGTCTGAGATGGAGGGACAAGACTTCTGTGTTCACACATGTTACTGTAATAAGTAGGTACAGTGAGAGTCTCAAAGGATCACAAGATAGAATAACGTCACTGGCATTGAGGTCAGTATGTCCAAATACCCCATACAATTAGTCTGGACTCTAAGTCTGCAGTTAAATACAATAAAGCTGTTTTCTTAAGGTCAACTGGTGAAGTATAGCACTGTAGAAACTCCTGGGTCAAAGGTTTGAACTCTATGAGGACCCAAATGTAACTTTGTGGTTCTCATTTCTTTAAATGTCCATTTCCTTTGTACGTTCCTTGTGTATAAAATACTTACGCTTAAAAAAATGCAAGAATATGATGTGAGCAACATCGATTACTAATAACTTTGCATTTAAAATGGAAACACTTAATTTAAAGCATTAGTGAACATTTTATTGGGTGAAACTTTTCATTTAAAGCTGTTAAGACTGTGAATCTGTGTTTTCTTTTAAAATGTTTTTGTAGAGAGAACTTTTTATAATATTACACCTGAAAAAAGTTTTTTTCTGTGTAAATTACTGTATCTTGATACTTTGTGTTAAATAAAAAAATAAACATGTTATTAAAACAGAAAAAAACATGAAAAAAAAAAGAAATTTTGATTCTACAGTGTAACAAGAATTTCTGCCTTTGTGGTTGGACTAACACTGTATGCCGTAAGCAAACATTTACCGCATGATATTTAAATTTGTACAATAAACACTTTGGAGCATGTTTGGGTCGCCACTTGAATGTAAAACAAGTTACTGTTTACTGGTGTACACCATGACAACAAATGTGCCCAAATATAAACATAAATCTATTTACAAAAGTAAATGTATTTTAAGTGAATCCCAAGAATTGAGTCACTACTTTTTTTTATGCTCATATCTCTGATTCAGCCAAAAATCGACCCTAGTTTAACCATATTAGGCAATTCTGACAGTTACACGTGTGAGATTAGTTTTGTGTATGTTACTGCTGTCATTTCACCCACTGTAGAGTTTACAGCTTCAACAATTTGTGTTTGTATTGTAAGAGTTGATTACAGTAGTTAATGTGAGGAAAGCTGTCTAGTCTCCCAATGAACAAATGCCACTGAGTAATTACATAAGTTACTTTTGTCTTGCAAAGGGCAACATGCTATTTTTGCCATAAAGAAACAGTTCGCCCAAACATAAAAATCTTTCACCCTTATGTAGCCCAACTTAGTCCCTTATCTTACCTCAACTCCTTTTGGTTAAACACAAAAGGTGAATTTTTAAAGAATTTCTTGGTCGCTCTTTTGTAACAGTCATTGAGTCCATATTGCATTTACTAGCTTCTTATATATAAAGTGCTTTGAGGGGAAAAAACATGAGATTGGATAAAAAGCGAGGGTCATAGCAATATGGTGTATGGCATACATTTGCGATGCTGAAGCAACATGTTAGGAGACAGTCTCTGGTGAACTGTTTGTATTTATTTGGCTTTCCCAGCATGAGACAGAGGTAATATGTACTTGTCTAAATGATTATGTACATGTTAATCATTTCCTTTGTCTGAAGTCACTTAAGGCACAGCAATCACCTGGAAAAATCTGGAAAATCTGTCTTTCCAACTGTTTAAATAACTCCTGAAGGTTTCCACCTTGACATATGCAACCATCCATGTTGGAAGACAAGGAGAGTTAACTTTCCCAGCAGTCAACTTCTGTTTATATTACACCCCAGCAAGGTATGACATCTGTATAGTTAATTGTTAAAACTAAAAATACTTAAATCTAAAAAACTCCTCTACATTTTTAACTAATAGCATGCAAATTCTTCCAAAATGATTTAACATTAATATTATAGTAATAATATAACACTGGTGTAGTGATATTATATCATGTATTCTTGATCTTAATTGTATTTATAGTAGATTCCATTAAGAGACGTGTATACTATTGACCACCAGAGATCAGTGTAGGACAACACACGCTATGTAGTAGGGCTAAATTTTCATCAAATAAGCTGAACTATGACATTGACCATGTTAACTTAAACGTTTATACTTAAACATAACAAAAAAAAGCTAAAATTGTTCTTATTTTATGTTCAGGTTTACTCGTTTTAAGTATACTACCATTAATAAAATAAATACAGATCTTTATATTATTATCTGACATGTAAGTCATTGAAGTTTGTATCACATTCAGACCAAAAATCCCTGTTCTTCACATCTAGAGAGTCGTTTGATCAACAACAATATTTGACTATAATAATACAGCCGAATAAACATATTTCAATTGTGTTTCAAAGCAATAACACCAAAAACATTCATAGGTAGTGATTTTTAGTGTCTTCTATTATTTTAAAGCAGCTTTACATAAAACGAAAAAAACCACACAACACAGAAAATGATTAAATATGTACACATACAAAAACACATTGGGAATACATGATATTATTGCAAACTTGATGGTTCATTATAAGATGTATATTAGTAAAACGAATAAATGGTACCAAGACTGTGATCAGTTTATGAATATTAAGTTAATATTGATATGAATATTAAGTCCTCAGTTACAACAAGATGCAGCGTCTCATTCCCTTTGTCAGGAAACCAAGGTTACATTTGTAACTGGGTAACTATGGTGAACACAATACCAACTGCGTCATGCAGACAGGGGCGGCGGTCACATGATCCATGACGAAACACAATCACCGTGGGCAGAACGCAATAACACCATATAAGGGGGTTCCTACCGGTGACGAAAGCAACTCTCTCTCTCTCAAAACAGCCTATAAGCAGGATGCTTACAGAAGCAATATCTACAGTCTATCACATTCCACAAGTGGTATAGATTTTCTAAAGCCTGGTTTCATTCAGCATCACTTAAATGACTTGCTAGAGCTTATTGAAAGCTGTTTTTGTTCAGTGCTGGAGTCATGAGAAATTGTTGAAACTGTCTCCATCTAGGATCGTGTCTCAGAAGGACCCAGTCTGGTGCCTTTATTAAGATGGTTGTCATAATAAAATTAACCTTATAATACAAATAATGTTAACATTGTTAATCTTTGGTTAAACGCTATAAAAAAATGTGTCGCCATATGTTTTACTGCCATCTGGTGACATACACTACAAACAGCAGTACTTCTTTGAATATTATAGCAACCTAACCGTAGTATTAGACAATGATCAAGTAAATCAAGTTTATATATAGACATATTTAACTACCATTTGAAGTCTTTATTAATATAGTTTTCGGAGGGTTGGTTTGTTTTCATTAGTTCCATATTCCATATTCAATAAAGGGGGTTTGAGAAACCCCCATACCTGTCCATTAAACCATTTCCAATGAACAGAAATCACTTCATCATTTCATTATCAAAAGAGAAAAGTACAAAAACACATAATCAATTAATTTTCCAATTCTGTATTTAAGGAAATGATTTTAAATGTGTTTTTCCATGTTGTCCTCAGGCATCTGCTGCAATGATCTGTACGTCACAAAAGTACAGGATAGTTGTTGTGCCACAAACCACAAATACATTTATTTTTACTACAGTGATGATCCAYAATRAGATGAAAACACTTTTCATCTCATTGTGGAAATTATTGCATACAATTTTATTATAATTGTATGCAATAATTGTGGTTCATTACTTATACTATTCAACTACCATATGTTGTTAATTACATTAGATGCAGAATCAACGTGGCTAGAATAACTAAATAAATGCTAAATGAGGAAATTGTCTGTCTAGCATTATATCGTCCGCGTTCGCGCTTTATAAGGACAGAACGGCAAGTGAGTGACGTCAGATGTCACGACGTCAAACGACAACGTCAGACGTCACGAGGAATCATTTCGTATACAGGGAACTATGGTTACCGACGTCACCTAAGATGCTACGATGATTAATTTATGTTTTAATTTTCTGTTAAATGATTTCGGATCATTTCATGTGTCTGAATTGTCCATTTACTACAATTCACGCTAAAACAAGCTTAGGTTGCTATAGTAACAATACATACACATTGAGTTAATAAATTCTGTGCATTATTTGCTTCAATGGCAAAAATGAGGCTTTCATATGATGATACGTGATGTCAAATAAAAATGCTGTGCATGGCTAGACCAGAACTGAACACAAACTGTTATGTGTTCATTCCTTTTCATGACTGATGTACATGTTTCCTGAACACTGTATGTTCCCTCAGGCACAACGACAAATAATCTTTGGAATCTTGGATCTTTGGAAGCCCCAATCGGTGAATGCAGCTGGGAATGTTACGACATTGGGAAATCAAACTGACAGGAAGAGACTTTTAGTATCTGAACACTGACAATCTCATAATGCAAACAATGGCTCATAATCGTATAGTAATAGGAGTCATGCATCAAAACCAGGATGACAGCAGCACTGGTGAATTCTGTTTCCTGAAGTCTAATCAACACTTTTGCTCTGAAGAGGCAGTAGGGAATGTACAAACAGTTTTAGTACATCAAAAGTGTGAACCACCATAGTCTCTTTAAAAAGTAGATTTAGAGCTGAACCAAACCGTGAACTTTTTCATCCTGTATATCAGGTCATTAAAAATTTAATGTCAGATTCAACTTCCAGACACATTTGCTCCTGCGCAATTTAACCTTTCTACTGCCATGCCAGCACAATTTTTCAGTAACCGATTTGTCCCACCCACCGCTGTTAGTGATCAAACATTACTTAAGGGAAGGATAACTTGGCAACTGTGCTGCTCCCTTGATGATGTGTCAGTTTTTCTGAAAAATCCAATCCCGGACTGCAAAGATACCACCATTTTTTCTATTTGTTTTTGCTTTTGGCATTTGACAAATTCTTTGTTGTTTTTCCAATCTGCCAGGAATTAGAGTTATAGCTAGCAATGATGGCAGACTTTGATATATATAAAATATGGGGACAAACTGTTTTACTACATTGTCTAAATGCTAAATTGACATGAAACTGTTGGTTCATCTTTTATGTGGTCAGACAAATCTGACCTGCACACTGTGCAATTCACACAGACACATCATTTTTTAGCCCTATAGCTTATGCTAGTCAAGCTCTGGGTGCTGTCCACGATGCTTAGCCCCAACAACACACACCCTAAAGTCTGCCAACAATGTTTCAGGCCTGCAAACCAAGAAGAGCTGCTCTTCAAAATGTCAGCCATCCCTCCACAATCCTCTCTGGATATTGCCCCTCCTCTTCCTTCACAGATTGTTTCATTACTGGCCTTTCACAAGGGTTTCAGGTTGGCCATTTTTACCCACTACTTTAAGAAGTCAATAAAGATTACATTATCATTCCCTTCAATGCAAGTTTTACTTCACAGTGAGGATTACTTTTGGTAGTGTGAGTAGTCTGCATATATTTAATTGTTAAAGATCTGTAGTGGATTCTGTTGAACTCCCATTTGTTTTGCCTTTGCTTGACAGTTTGCTGTTGGTCAACCTTCCGTTTCCTCAAACACTATTATATGCTTGTACAGATTTTCATCTGAAAAATCATAGGCCCATCAACTCAATATGCCTCATTCTAAACAAAGGGTGTCTGTCTGGTCTTAGATTCTATAGCCTAGACCAACCTGCTAAATGACTGCCATGGTATATTTTACTATTTTTAATGGACAATAATCTAGTGGGTAGATTATTCTCTACCCTAAATTTCATTTCGGTTTCCTCTGCCCTTTGTGAGTCCCATCGCAGTTCTCTGGGAATTGGCTTGGTTTTGTAAATGACCAAGTAGTAGGATTTAAAGTAGGATTTACCTGTCAGGTAATCACGTTGGTATTACTAATCTGACAGTTATATATGATTTTGTTATTAAAGCCAGACATTTATGGTAACAAAATGCTGATGCTTTCTTGTTTTAGATTAGAGGTTTATACTTGTTTACGCTTGTTTTTTGCCTCTGCCCGGTGGCTTTTCCCAGATGTGACACCCTGTCTGACTCCATCAGAAATCCTACCAGATTAAATGCTTCGTTTTGTTATCTGTTAAAACATCCAATTTCACTGCAGGTTTACATTCCTTATTTTCCCATTTTATTCTCTTTGTCATCCATACGCTTGTTACTTAAAGGCACAACAACA
>JBAJNP010006910.1:0-20000 GCA_036877545.1 Yasuhikotakia modesta | reverse complement strand
CTAGACTGCCAAACTGATCCAGAGAAACATCATAAATATTTACCATCTGGAATCAGATTTCCTGCTGCTATAACCTGAGGTGCAACGTAAATATGAAACCAAGCTTAAATGCAATGACTCCTGGGAAGGGTACACGAACCCAAGCGAGGGAGAGACAGATGATAACTGTCTCTTATTTGGACTTCATTGGACCTTATTATGTCACCAGTCATTGATATCATTGTCAAATTAAAATTTTTAACATTCTTTAAATTCAACATAATTCTTATATGATAAGGGAAATCCATAATAGGATTTCCCTATTGGCAAATTACCCATATATAAAATGACAGTTATTTATACAATATTTATATGCAGTTATATGTCCTTAAAAAACATGTTATATTTGAAACCCCTAATATTGATGTTATTGTGTTTAAAATGACCTGCGTCAAGTAAAGTGAACTTCTACAGACTCCAGTGTAGGAACCCTCACAACCAGAATACAGCCTGTGAGACAGTAAACTGACTTTATATCCCTCCCACATAGCCTCATTTTCATTCACGTCCAATTAAAAAAACGTCTGCTCTGACTAAACCCTCTGAGGGGGAGGATTTTGTATTAATCCAGCACACAATAAAGAAAGTCATACATCTTCCTCCATAACTCCCTTAGCCTCTGACTTCACTGCCTCCACAGCGATCAACAACTCAGCCGATTCTCATTGACTTCCAGAGGAGCCACATGAGGAGCCACATGCATGTGTGACAAGTGTGGGCTCTAATTGAGCCGAATGGTGGAAGCCCACAGACCTTTCCTTTCACAATGCAGCACGACAGAGGCACCTGAATGACTCATGGATACACTTGCTCTCCTGCTTTCTCTCCTGTTAGTGACACATCCACCCACTCCCCTCTCTCCCCTTTCAGGCTAGCAGGTTGCATCGTCCTTGCCTCCCTCTACCCAACATGCCACCCAGAACCATGCAACTGTGGGCAGTGAGATATGGCACGACTCCAAGCGAACAACAAGCGAAAAGACCTTTACTGAAGACCTTGTGCTTGCTGAGAGCAGATATGGGCATGGCCCTCAAGCAGTCAACCGAGAGCACTCTGATGTACTCGGGCAGGTCAGTGTGTTCATCTTACCTTGAAGGTACCCTGCAGGATTCACCATGACATAATCTCAGCTGCTTATGTATATATAATGTATGTATAATTTTGACCCACCTCCTTAAATATTTCCAAAGCATTTCCAGTAAAGAAAGCAGCTTTGCTAAGATATGTGACTTTCCTAATTCACATGTCTGCTCAAATCTCTCTCTGAATGCTGCGCCTCTTTGGCTACGGTAACCTGGGCAACCCAGACACTAAAAATAGCACTGGCTGCTCCAGCTACAGTCATTCCCACAGAACTTTGTGATTGCGGTGGTTTAAACATGTGATTTTCAATACATGCACAAATCACTCACTGTCCTCTTTGTCTGAAATGGCACAGCTGGCTCAGATAGACTGAGAACTTCATGGGCTTCAAAAGTCCAGCCCAGGTTTTGCCCACAGTTAATAGGTGTTGCTAGTGTGTGTGTATCATCCGTTTATAAACTAAAGCAGCGTTTGAATGACTCACTTGTGGAGAACGGCGATCTCGTTCTCAATGCTGTTCTCCTTCCCTTCTAGTGCTTTTTTCGGGATGCACTTTATGGCCACAAGTTTCCTTGTTCTCTTTTCCTCTGCGAGCATGACCTCAGAAAAAGCTCCGCTGCAACATAAGATCAAGATAACATCAGAAACCTCCAATCAGACAGACAGTTACAAGTACAGAGATGCAGCTTCCAAAAACTGTTGGCAATAACAACTTCCTTACTGACAGACAGATGACTGACAGATCTTTCCAGTGAAAGTGAATAATGGGTTGAGTGTTAATATCAAAGACATGTCTGAACAATGCGCCGGAGCGCCCTAGGTGTCCTGAAGTGACAGCCAACATGAAGCTGTTTTTATTTTAACCATACATTATTGTTTTTAGCCTTGCCCGTGAATAAGGGACACTGGTCCAAAACATGCCTACTTATATAGCTTTATACCACTCTTTAAATATGAATGTTATTTTGTAGTGTTGTGCAAAATGTTCATTTTCAGTGTTTTCTTACACCTGGTCAGCATGTGGAAAGACTGGAACAATTTTAGAAAAACACTCTTAAAATGACATAAATTTCCCATAAAGTCAGCTATAATAGTTGTTTTGACAGAGGTATTAACTGGAACTGGTGGCCAATGTGTGTTCTCTAGATCTTATCTTATAAAGTGGCATCAATGATCGCTGTGTTACCAACAACACTTTCATAGAAACACTAAGAAGCAGACCTAGCCCAGGTAATCTATATTAGATACACAGCTAATAGGTCAGTATGAGAATAAACAAACAGGAAGCAGGCCCTAACAGAGCTTGACTCACGGAGAACTGCATAGACTGAAAGTTCCTTAGAAGAGCGAAAGGACGTTTGAGAAGAAAGCGCTACTGTCTGATTTTATGAGCATCAGCCTCAGGTGATTTGTACATCACATGGACTAGTCATAAACAATCACATTTAGTTATCTATTCTATTCTACAGCAATAAATCTACATGAGAAACAAAACCATATGCATATTTAAACTCCTGTCATGACCATTTAAAGCCAGAAAACACAGTAAGAACACTGAAGAAAGACGTTTACGTAGAAAAAAAATCCCTCAGAAATTACAATGGTAATTCGTCTATTTTAAACAGCAGTCCTACCTTAAAAATGATGATTTAGATAACTGTACTGTGCAGTTTTAAAACACATTTTAAGGAAATCTTTAGGTAAATGCTGGAACAAAAACAAAGGCTGTACATCATTGTGTTAAGTTTTCAGCTCCATTTACTTTTATTGCATAAGTGTACACAATGATCTTTGCTTTTATTTTTGCAGCTGCATTTATTTTCTCTGGTAAATCAACATTACACCAAAAATACAGCTGATAACCTTAACTTGCATTGAATCCAGAACATTCCTTTAACACACCTCAAACAGCTTCTAAACATTTAAATAAAGATCAAGCATACTGGTTGTGATCACACCAACAAACCATCCAGTCTGTTCAATATTTGAGAATGAAGATGTGTGGTAAGAGTAAACTCATTATTAAGCAGGATGTGATTACAGCTCCTCAATAGCCCAGATCCGGCCAGACAGACTGATCCTGGAGGACAAACACTGATATGATAGTAGTGTTTGTGTGTTTGTGTGTGTGTGTGTGTGTGTGTATGTGTCCAGCATATGCTAAGAGGACAGGAAAAGATTGTAAGCTAAACCGGTCATGCTGAGCTTATGAGGACACAGTTATAGAACATATCCCATAAGCCCTGTGGGCGTGTATCATGCGCTAAATCGTGTACAGCAATGCTCGGCTAGTGTCTTCACACAATTGAACATCACAGTTAACATGTAGCATTAGAGATAACATGTAGGGACAAATATTCATTACTCTTCTGCAAGGAATTGCATGCACACATGCACTTGTAAACCCTTGTCGTACACATGCCTGATTATGCCTGACATGTACAACTACAACAGGAAGCTGTCTTGAAATGTGTTCTCACAAACAAAATCATGTATTTAAATAAATGTAACTCCACAGATGTTGCACCATTTAAAAAAAATCAATTGTAAACAGTATTACTACTGTACTACTTAATGTATATATAATTTTGTAATACAATATCTTCCTTCAGAAAGAATTAGGAATAAAACTAAAGACATTTTTTATTGTTGCTTGCCCAAATAAAAGACAGTGTTGGGATGTAATGTGGTTTCCAGGCTGTTGCTATGCAGTTGCTATGATGTTCTGGTGTGGTTGCTTCTTAGTCTAATTAGTTTAAGTGGGTCTGTGGGACTTTCCTGTTTTATCTCCCATCTTAAGATCCCAAATAAATTAATATAAATGTAAGCAATACTAATAGAAAACAGCAGAGAAAACATCAGTGACTGGTGGTTCGGTACAAAGAATTGTGGGATGCAAGATAGCAGAGTGGCACATTCCTCTCCGGTCACAGACACAGGAAACCTACCATCTGGCAGAGACAGGAGACGGGGACTTGATTACCACACAGGGCTGTTTGCTGCAGCTTCCTGATTAAAACTCCACTTCCCGAGTGACACAGGGGGCAGTGGGAGGGTTGCTGGGCACACAGCATTGCTATATTCCTGTCATATTTTCACATATATAATATCTTTTCTTCCACATGTTAAACGCTCTTTCCCATTAACATGTTTTCTCTTCATATTTCAAGTTCCATTTAAAGAAGTCTCTGGGGTTTGCAGCGGGTTCTGCTGGGTTTGACTGCTGATATTATGTAACCCCTGGAGAAACTGTGGTTAGCCTAAGAGGAAACCATGGTCAGAAGTGAAGTGGGGGAGTGAGGTTTCCAGTCAACACTGCATGCCTCAAATATTTCACTTTGAAAAAGAAAGCACAAATCCAACTGTCATTTTTCAGTCATTTAATTCAAAATAGAACATTGAACAAACCCCACCAGCCAAACAAATTACACGGAGGGTGTGACTTTTTCTGGAAAACTATTAATCCAATCTAATTAGATACACAAACAATTTAATAATTCATCTCTCAAGAGACACTCGCTGCATGATATCCCACTTCCTGAGGTGATGGGCAGCCGAAATTCAGTTCAGGTCCCACAAAATCGATGCAGAGCTGTCATTTCTGCTGACTGGGTTACATAACTTCCGAAAATAAACAAAAAACAGGTGCAGTCCATGCATGAGGGCCAGACAGGCACTGATTCACTACTGAAGTCTGTGTCTGTGGACTGATGCTATATATCTTAGTTTCGTTCAGTCTAGCTCCTTCACAGCTGCTCCAGAGTTGAAGTTAGCTGACCTAATAAGCTGATCTGAGAACAGCCTTAAGGACTGATAAAAGATTTGTACTTGCTGTAATACAATAAAAGCTTTTGTATTTATTGAATATGCTGACCAGAAATGTGTCCTGCTAAATGCATATATGTTATACATCTTATTATTCCTCTATGACTTTTGTATTCTTGAGTAAACAGTCACTACACTCAAAAACTCTACAGAAAACTCTGGAAAAAAGGATGACAAGCTGTGGTTTATATTTAAGAATGCCTGATGGCAATACATACAAGCAAGGCAGATATAATGATATATACATTATAATAATATATACATACATATACACACACACCAATTTAAATAACGTTTCCCATAATTTAACTGGTGCATGATGCTTGCAACACCAAGATGTTGGAATAAATTCCAACCTTTTCTTTGGATTACTATAAAGCTGCCTTCCAAAGCTTAAGTACACTTAATCTGTGTCTCCACACTGTTCGAAAACATGCAGCCAACACAGTGTTTCTGTATGAATGCTTCTATATCATATCAACAGATACACCAGGCATTTGTTCAGAGAACTAACATAGTGTATAGGAGTATAGCATGTAGATTGTGTCAATTAGGGTCACACACAAACATGCACAGGTCACTGGTACTGATCCTATAAGATATTGCTGTTAAAAACCTGGGTGTTGTCCAGACCTGAAGGTTAACATGCAGTTGAACATGAATGGACAAACTTTAATACATCTTTTGGCTTGTTTTTGTGCCAAAATTAATTGTTAAAATAGCAACTAATTATTAGAATTTTTTTAATCAGTACACAATGTGAAATTATACGTAACATTTTCATGATGATTTCAAAATAAGAGTAACCAAATGGTATTTTTAACCTCATGAAGAAAATATATGTCCCTGTAGCTGTTAAATCATGGCCTTTGCTATGCTACAGTTGTGGGTCCAATTTATAGATAACACACATACTAACAAAATATATTTGAAATGAACTATATTATGAATTTTCTTTGGTTAAAAGTTTTGTCAGGGCAACATTATGAGTTTGTTGGGGCTATCAAAGGACCACATATGAGACTATAACGTCTACTGTAGCAAAATGGCCACACCTGACCGAAACAGTGAGGGAGGGGCTGATGATGCAATGATTGATGAAGCAGATTAGCCTGTTGGGGAATATGAGCATGTGGGGGGGCGGGATCCACAGCTGCAATCAAGAGATTAGCCTTTCAGTCCAGGTGTAATCACTGCAGATAACACTTCAAAATTCCACTTGAGTGTGTGAACAAATGGAAAACGGAACTGCGTGTGTGCTTGCGTGTTTGTGGGTGTACGTGTGTGCAAACAAGTGTGTGTGCACAAGGACTGCTGATTGACTGAAATGCACAGGGACACCTCATGGTGTTTACCAGCCTGATAGAGGCACCTGCTCTCCCTCCCTCCCTCACACACACACACACACACACACACACTTTCCCTACTCTTAAAAGTTAAAAGACGAGTTAAAGAAAAGTTAAATGACAAAGTATATATTTACAAAGTATATGTAAGTATGACACAAGATTTTGGGTTATTCTCTCTTTACTGTAAGAAAGTGTATAATGACTCATGTCACTTAACATTTCACATGGTGTTAGTACAGTGCCCTCAATTTTAATATCTGCACTGTCACACAATCTATTCAGACAATGCTCTGGATGACACACTATGTCCATCTCAACAGTCTGTGACTGCATCCACTAATGACTAGCAAATGGAAATTCAACATGCCCTAGCGTGCTTCACATCAATGAAAAAGAAGCCATTAGGTTGCTATGGCAACTCAGCAGTGGTTTTGGTTCAGCACACTGTTGTCTCCGCTGAGGCATTATAGGTTCTTCACAATCAAACCAAGGGCCTTTACAAAATGGTGTTTTACAATTGCCAGTTTTCTTGTTTAAGGATCTTAACAAATTTTGAAACAAAAGTAACAAAGTTAAACAGGTTTGACATGACTATGCTGACATTTCAGAAATTCCTCAAACCACTAGCTGTCCTGTGCATTTTCTGTTTGTCAATCACTGAAATAAACAAGTATGACAGGGTCAGCAGGAAAAGCAGCACAGAGCAAAGGCGATCCATACTCTGCATTGATTTTAGATTGTCCCAGTATTTCCAAACTGCCTACCCCATCAGCCCTGCAAAGCATGATGGGAAGGCTCAGTTCTCGTAATGCTACTTTATGAGGCTGTGCTTGTGTGTTGTTGTGGAGCAAAATGATACACTGTCACAAACACAAAAATGTGTTTTCACTGTCACAAAAAAGTCCAATACATTAGGCATAACCTACTACAACAATAAACTGCACTAGATTCTAAATAACTGGTGCTTTCTAAGATTGTTCAACAATAAACACATTCACAAAAGGCAAGTATCACTATTACAACTGCTTATTCGTAGAGTTATGGATTTGAGCAAACTCATAAACTCCTTTTAATGTTTTTATACAAAGCTATTAAAGTTTTCTAAGCAATTTTCTTAAGGACATCTTTCTGGAGGTTAAAAAAATAGGCAAATATTATATAAAACTACAGAAAAGACCTTTAATATACAGACCATAGAAGACAACATATAATAGATTTGGTTGACCAGTAACCAACCACCTACAAACACCATACAAGCTAACCACTAAAACTATCATTTTTGTGCACAAGCAAACAAACTCACATTTTCGTCAGAAGATTACAAAATGTGGTTATTACTGTTTTGTTGAAAGTACCAGCATTATTTTAGGATGCTACAAAAATATCTGCCCTGCGCAGCATCCTTTTACAAAAAATGCTGTGTAAATAAATATTTGGATTAGTTGTACAAAAACTGCCAACCCTAAACTCTACCCTATTAACTTAAAATAGCTCTCAAGTTACTGGCCAGCAACCCTTTCGTAGCTAGCAGAAAACTGGTTCATTCACAGTTTTTCCAGTTTCCACTTGCTATTTTGGGACATTTACTTCACATCAATGTTTTACATTTTTGCTACATATATAGAAAGGCTTGAGACTTACAATGTCACAAACACATGCGGTAAACACCAGACAAAATCAATACAAACTCTTTTGTGTCACATGTTCCAAAAGTGTTCTTTACATTATGGATACAGATGGAGTTTAGCTAATCAGATACTGTAAGCTGGTTGCCAAAACTACCTTATAATAGATCTTACCCTAAAAATTACCTACTTAAACTATGGGTAGAGTGTTGTTCAAAATTGTGTATAATTCAGACACTGATATTCAATAAGTACCAGTGTTTGGTTTGCAAAAGACCATCATGTTTAAAAATGAGCGCACACACATCTCAATTTAAAAAATCTCGTCACAAGACTAATGTACGCTTGCCGAGTATCACAATGTGTACATACCCAAGATTACAAGTCTTTCTAATGATGTCGTCTGTTTCATGTTAAAGAGTGTCTACAGGAGGCACTTAGCCAAACATTTACTAAAGGAAGTCATTATGTTGTTGATAAACGTCAATGAGAAGTGAGGAGGGGAGAGACTGATTAGAGGGCAGGGGGTGAAAAGTTATGACAGTTTTCAGCACTGAGTACATCAACAACTGTTAAAACAGAATGGAACAAACAGCATCCACCCAAAAGCTAAACACACAGTCTGTTGCTCCTGGATACAAGCTGAGCAAACAATAGTGTGTGCATGGGAATCAACTACAGGAATACCATAATATATTTGTTACTTGCTGAAAAATATTTGTAGCATACTGCATGCATGTGAAACCATATGGATATGCTTTGCAGGCTGTCGTCCAAAATAGAGACCATAAAACACAAACAACACTTTCGAATTGGAGTTGAATCCCAACATACGGACTGAACAGACGTTGAAAAAGTCTGTGATAAAATGTTTTTATTGTCTCAATATTGTCTTATTGAATCACCAGGAGTTTTTGTGAAGCACAATGATAGTTGTTTAGTCTTGAATTTGCTGAGGAACTGTGTAATGGAACTCTGAAATGTTCCTCAAAACAGTGAGTGTCCACTGCGACACAAGCATTGGGAATGTCATCAGTTTAACACAGCTCCAGAATCTCCTCAAAATCTTTTTCACTAGATTGAACACTGTGGCTGTCAATGCTTACACATTTACAAACCAGATTATTAATAGAAAATAAAAAGTTTGTTTCCATAGCAACAGTTATAGTCCATATGGAAAGTGTCTCCTCCTGTTGCCAAGACAACAAACCCACGATGAACTCACAGTTGAATGATGCAGAGAGCTGTTGATCTATCCCCAAACAAGCCTCAACAACGTACAAAACGCATCTTAAAAATGAAGTTTTTATGATGTAAATCCCAACACTGAAGAAAGTGAAACTGATTCCACAAAATACATTTCGAGAAGTTAAAACTTTAACTACAGAAGCTAGCAATGCAGTATAGTTAATATTCTTATTGAAATACAATTGCCCTTTAACAACCCAAAGCCACTGCCTAATAGCCTACTTATGTGATTAAGACCTTACCATTTGTTCTTATTAGATTTGGGGACATCATAATATATATAACATGTGTGTGTCCTTTTGCGTTCTCATTAAAACCACTGAAACTGCAGCAGAGGAAACCAGACCTTAGCTTCTGTTTAAATAAATGAAAACAAAATTCCTTTTCTCTCTCTCTCTCTCTCTCTCTCACAAAGACACTTACTGCTGGAAGTTTCCATTAGCATTTCAGGTTGCTCTGCTCATAAAACCCAGAGCCATGAACATTGCAACTCCTATGTAGTGACCAAGGGTCAACTCACTCACTCACAATCTATACAAGCCAAAAAATCAGCCCCGTGTCTTAAACTGTCTCTGAGCAAAGCATGAGTGTTTCAGAAGTATTACAAAACTCTCAGAGCAACCCTCCGTGTTATTAGCACACCAGTTTACCCCACAAGGAATGGCATGGACAGTTTCATTCAAAATAAAGGAATTTGTCTTGCCTAGCTTTAAGCGTAGATATAATGTCAAAATTGAACTGCTGCTTTTTAAATTTGTTGCATTCAGTAATTGTTTTGAATCTTTTTTGAAAAAAAAAAATCTAAAGAAACTGCCAGGCTCACAAAAGCGATGCAAAAAAGTTGCTCTGTGTAGCGTAACACAGTGTGGACGAGTGTGATTAATGTCAGGAAGAAACAGCTGTCAACAACTGAAACGTCAACAGAAGCTGTAGCTGGGCTGCTGATGAGTTTGCGGTAATCTGTTCCAAAACTTACGTTCCCAAAACCTCTCTGAAGTCGTAGATTTCCCTAATGCTGGATGTTTTCTTCTTCCAAGAGTGTTCATCCTCTCCCAAAGGCATTTTGCTACGGTCGGAAACTGAGGAGCTGAGAGAAAAAGACAAAACAATTTAGTTACTGTCCAAACAATTGTATATATGAAATAATTTTCATATATAATTTTCAACATATGTATACAAATCTGGCACTCTATGATAGTGAACATTTATATTTATTTAGGGGCCATTCTGAAACTTTAGGAGATTTAGGTGAATATATTAACCCTTTGACCTGTAGGGTTAATCACCTAGACCTTTAAGTTTATCTACATGACCAAATTTGATTATGTTTATGTGTGTTCAACTTAAAAGACTGACTGTCTCCCTGACGCAAAATCACTTAGTTATAGTGAATCACTGAATTTATCCTTTAGACTTTTTGCGTATGTGAACTGTGATTACTATTGAAGTCCATTATGTCACAGCAAGCTCAACATATTCCTGTTTATCTTTCAGGAATTGCATAGAAAGCTGCTTGAAAACAATATCTGTTTTATTCATTTTCACTTTAATGAGACAAAAGATAGAAGATGGTCCTGCAGGACCATACATGAACATATTCTTATATGTCGTTCTTACATGGCCTTGTTATAGTACATTATTTGGTGCATATAACGATAAATACAAAAGTATTTGTTCTACAAAGCTGGTTAAGTTAGTTGCATTTAAATACAACTAATTAAATGTAACAAATGTCAAAATGACAAAGACAGTGCATCTCTACTCTAGGTAAAAAAAAAAACATTTACCTGGAACTTACCTGTGGTATAACTGATTAATATTTCCACCACAGGTTATGAAACAGTTTTTCTCATTCACAAGCAAAGTATGAAACTATTTAACCAAAAACTGCTGCTTAATTTTCATGCAAATGTTTTAGTTGTCAATGAAACTGTGGCCCTGTGATATAACTGAATGAATGACTCATTGGCTCTGGTAACTGTGAAGAGCCATTTAAACTGACAGCAACCAGAAACCATTCATTTTCAATGAGAGTTGGTGTTTTAAGGCAACATGAGTATCAGAGTTTTATGCAAATGTGCTGTAGCTACTAGCACTCGCCCACTGATACACATTGATATTGCTGAAATTTGAGTAGAAACTCATGCTTGCAACCAAGAGCGCAGAGACCTAATAACCTCAGAAAATTTAATCAGTAGTCAGTGTGAACATCCTATTAGAATTCATAATCCAGTTTACCAAAAAAGTTGGTAATCTCAGGCCTGACTTTTTAAACACAGAATGTGATTTTTGTAAAACTGTAAAACAGTGCTTTGCCATTTGGTTTTTAACAGTACAATTCAAAGATATCAGCCAACATTGGAAGCTGTGAATGCCTTTCCTTTTTACAGCTGTATGGAAATCCAAACACTAATACAAAAATTACATTTATGCAGTTTTGTACATTTGATCGGCCTACAAGCCAGCAATATTCAGTGATCACGTTCTACTGCGACTCACGACTACTCTGTTGTGTAGGGGGTGTTGTGTCTATTTTAGGCAGTGCAGAGGCAACTCTTCAAGCTAAGAGTTGGCACTAACAATCCCCCCCACTGTACACATCTCTTGTAGACAACAACGAAAGGGCTTTCAGCCTAAAATAACCATCTTAGCATCACCTCTATCTTTGGAACCAAGCAAAACTGTGCGGTATGCTAAATGTCACCTAACCATAGCGCTTGGTGGTCTACTGACACTAGTGGCACTGGGTAAATGTCCATGAGAACCTGGTGATGTACGGTGTGTTTAGACCAGAATTGCAAACGAACAGAGCAGCTAAAGAATTTTGAGTTGTTAAAGCCAACAGCTGGGGTAAATACTCCTGAGTAAATATTGGAGCTGGTTATCTTTATGTTAATTGTTTAATAAGCAGAGATGGCACTTTTTTTCTTAAACAGTGAAAGGGAAAATTCCCAGCTAAGAATTTTAGGTTGTAGAAACATTTTCCGAACATTTCCATTATGGAACAAAAGCATTCTAGGAATTGTCAAAACTTCCAGTTTTTTTAGACACTCTATTACTGTTATGGTAACTTTATTCAACATTTAAATGCTCTATTAAGTACTTAAGAATAATGTTTTTGATATATGATACATAACGTTAAAAATGTTCTACTAATGTAAACATTTCACAGAGTAACTGCTCACTTTGTCACATTTAGAAACATTTAGTATAATCTAAATAGAAAAAGATTTTGATTTGTCCCTTGTTTGTAAAAACAAACAAAACAAACCAAATGAAAACTTGGAAAACTTATGTTGGCTATAAAAACAGACAGACAGACAGACAGAAGGCTTTAGGTTTTGTTTTGGAGGGTGTCATCAGACTACTATACTAGACTTCTACATATGCCATATTAGAACAGACTGAATAAATATTGATTTCTTAATGTACTTTATTTGCATTAGAGCAAAGTTATACTGGCACATAAATGCTACAATTACATTGAATTTATTTAAACATTTCACAAATGAATCTTGTATGTTGTCAAACACTTTTTCAATGTAACTGAAACACTGAAATCCAAATGGCTACCAAAATTACTAACATGGGTTACAAACTGCTCTACTCTTTAAAGACTTTTAAAGCCTACAGAAATATTGTCGTACCAAGGTTTTCCCACTGTACCTCCATTTTTTAAAGTGAATTTCACATTTTAAGGCCTCATAGTTTTGTTTTAACTAGTATAGAGGTAATTAACAGAATGCCACAGACAGTCAATAAAACTTGTGTTTATCACAGAATTATGCATTGAAACATGGGCAGTCTCTCTTTCGATGGGTATTCTTTGTTAAAACTCTGCATTCCAGGCAGTGGACAAGCTCAGGACAGCTACTGACATCCAAGAAAAGAGTGCAGGAAAGTAGGTAACATCTAACACAGACACATGCAGAGGACAGTGAAGACATTAAATCCCTTCTACTGACAATTGTTTTGTGTTTCACAATCACATTCACACACTTCCTCTATCTAGACTCCGTCCACTTCTCCCCAGGCAAGCAAAATGTGAACATACACCAAAGAATCAAAGGAATCCCATATCCCAGGCAAGAGTTTCAGAGGTTGAAGATAGACATGTCATGTTATAACAAAGGCCTGCTAGATATTTGTACCACTACATGCCGGTCCAAAGGATTCACTTTTTGTTAGTGTGAACAGCTCAGAGGTCGTAAAGTAGATTGCAAAACAGAGCTATAAACTATCCCACATACAAAGGGGAATCAAAAGGCAAGCTTGCGGGATTGAAAACAGACACATCCATACACAATGCTACCATCTAGATCAACATGCAGCATTCAGAACATGTTTCATGTTTCAACAGTTCATCAAACAGAAGATGAAGATACTCACTGGTTTCCCATGGCTGCTCAGAGGAGGACAGATACAGAAAGATACAGTGATACCAACACCTTCAGCAGCACTGAGCAGTGTCACATTTACGCCCAGAACGTGCACAAATTGCGTTGACAGCGTTTGTCATGGGTGCTTGTGACCGCAAATTTGTCTTTGCCTTTTAAGGTGAGCTGTTTGACCACAATGCAACTCAATCAGGAAGTAAAACTCATTTATGCTTATCACAGTAACCACAGTAAGTCGGTTCTCAACCCTGAGAAAAGATCTGCTATAGGCTGTGTGAAAACAGGCTCTCTCCCCTTCTAGTTATGCTGGTCTAAAAATCAACGATTACCAACTATATCAATCCAGACTATAAAATTTAACCAACAACATACTTCTGTATTTTTTCCCTAATCATTTAGAGTGAGTCCATATAAATTCTAGGTCATGATGACCACAGCTGTCAAGTTTTAAAAACAGACCTAAAATTATTATAAAAACACATTAGTAAATATAAGTATTTATATTATGACTTTACATTCCAACTTCTCTCAACGGTACATAATGTTTAAATAACAGACCGAAATTTAGGTTACTTCCTGGAAACAATTCTGTCCACTATACTTCATTATTCTTTCTGCATATTCAAACTGGCATACTAAATCTGTAAGTAATTTCGGCATAAACTGACTTGAAATATAGAGCACAAATTGTACAAAATACTTTTATTAGTTTTAACTCAACATGTTATCCATATACTGTTTACAAAAAAGGTCAAAGTTCAGGTATTAATTACAGTATCATTATCATTTTGACAGAAACTTCTATTATCAATGCTTTATTATATCCCTCAATCTTTTTAGGGCCTCCATTGAAGAATATAGCTCTCATAGAGTTAGTATACAGCTATCTTGAATCTAAAGGGAAGTGAATGTCAAGGGAAAGCACAGGGAGGTTCCTCTGTTTTAGAGTTACTTCCATCTACAGCTGAGCAGAAAAGACAATGCGAAACCCTTAGGAGACAGATGTTGCAATCAGCCCCAATATTAGCATGTCTACATGCACATCACAGTCACAGCTCACAATAACTGATTTAATCTAAACCATTAGTTTAACTGAGCCTTGCACTAACCATATCTCATGACGATGACTTTTTAACCGCTAAGACTGGCTCACCTCTCAAAAAAAATCTGCAGCACAAATCAGAAAACAAATAAAGTGCTCTAAATAATAAAGACATTGACTGCTTGTGAAACACAACGAGACTAGGAAATAACACGAATGCAGGATAGGTAATGCAATAACGGGAATGCATTATAGGCTGAAAGTGAAGAAACACAAGTGGCACAAGTGGACTGGCTGGTTAAAAAATGTTAAGATAAGACAGCATTAAAGGAGCTAAAAAGAAACGTCAGAAATTTAAGAAACTTTAAAAGTTTTTTCATATCTCCCTGAGCCTCATTTTATAAGGTTAATTTTTAGAGCTATCATATCATTTTTTTATTGGCCATATTCTTAGGTGTGTACCCTAAACAACATGTTTTTGTGTCTTATGCTGTTTGAGTCCTATGCGGTTTGGAGCAGCCCATAAACTAGCAGCCTCTCAGTTCAGTCTGCAGTACATTGTGATGGGTTCACAATACATGTGCCTTCAGTCCCTAGTTTCTACAGACAAGAACCTTCAGAATGACATGAAAGTCTGCCAGCTTTTAGTGTTACATAAACACATTTTTTTTCACTAGGACTAAATTTTGAGTTCAAAACATATTATTATGTCAAAAGATCAAGGGAACATAGATCATATTGTAACCCCTTTACAAAACAATCGAGTGTTTCTAATCACTCTCCTTTCAGATTAAATAAAGACGTCGGTTTCAGTGCATCCTAACACCCAATAGACTATGAATGGTAAACCACATCCACCTCTTGACTGAAGCGAGATTTCCTTCGCGCACAACAGCTGCAAATGCGCTTTAAGTGAGCAGTACATTATTGTCATAAAGTCATACGGACTGTCACAAAAAACAATACATACAACAAACTATAACGCAGAAACACTTCAATATCTTATTATTGTAGTATCAATATGCATTTGCAAAGTAAACATGTTTATTATGTAGATAAAGGAATTCCCTGTGGGTAATTGTATAAATGTATCAATGTAAAATAATACCAGCATTACAGACGATTGCAAAGCAATGAGCAACATCAGTTTTTTATCATGCATATATGTTCGGAATATCTGTTAAATACACTGAGCTTAAACATGCAGTGGTTGATCGTACCTGTGCGTCGGAAAGGTGCAAACGCGTGAGTCGCTCGCCGTAGTAGGAACGCAATGCGCTCGCACAAGATCTGCAGTTCCTCTGGGTGACCCAGTATAAGCACCGCCCTAGCCTGACGTCACAGCTCGTCGTCAAATCTAATGATAAGAAGTCTGTGACTCTCAGGTAATGGGGAGGGGCCAAGTCTGTAAGAGATGTGTCGGTAACGTGGGAAAATTACTGTTGTTCTTACTCCCCTTTCCAATGAATTGTTTGCTCGTATGTGTACATATTTATATAAGTACATATAAGTATTTAAACAAACAGTACTGGCCATATGCTGATTTATTTAAAAGTACATTTCAAACACATTCAATAAAAAATGCTTTATTTATTCTATTTTAATTTTTATATCTAAAGTTCTCAAAGTGGGGACCGGAGACCCCTGGTGGTCTACAATCAATAACCGAGGGTCCGCAAAATAGTTATTTGCTATTAATAAAAGAATGTGCAATATAATTGAAATGCATAATGTAAAATTATAAAAGCTTCAACATTTATAACTGTGAATATAAATGTTGAGACCAAAAGCATTTGAACAAAATGGGCGTTATTCAAAAATATAAGCGGTATTGACACGATTCAAGGTGAAATGTGTTCTTAAATATCATTGGAAAGTGTTTTTCCCTTCAAAAGGTCCCTGGTCCTAAAAAAGAGTTTCTGAAGTATATCTCATCCAAAAAAAAACTGGTCAGGTGTGGCAAATGGTTTTGCTGGTATATACTGGCGAATAATCTAATCTAATAAATTTTACATTAATTGAGAATACACTTTGATATATTTATTTAGGCATACAAAGCATGACATTCATACATGGACACTCTCTTCGACTCCAAAGCCCTTGAAACAGAGTTATTGTAATATTTTAATAGTATTTATTACAGTTTTATAATTTAAATATTATTCATATTTAGAGTTATGTGTCTCTGAGCCCATAGGGGGCGCTATGCCTAAACTCACACATCACCCACATTGATCTGGCGCGTGTAGTGTTAATGTAGCCAGTTGCTTGGTGACGCTGAAGCTGTGCTCGGCTGTTTTCTGCGCAGTGTCACTCAACACAAGTTTGAAACAAATCCTTGTTTCTGCATTGAGGGAAACGAGTTTGCAAGTGACATTTTTAAACCGCTCGCTATGTGAAACAAATAGCATACATGTATGTTGTATGTCTGTATAATGGAAAACTACGATGTTGTTATCTTAAGCAACATTTTTCAAAACAAAAAAGAAACTGGTCAAACAACTGGACTATTTAAGTAAACTTTGAAAAATGTTATAAAATTATTGAAATTATGAATAACCTATCAGAGGCCCCTGCTGCTCTCTCAGAACAAAACAAACCAGTTCTTTGGCTGTCTTCTTCTTTTTAGAGAACTAATATGCAAATTGCAATGAGTCTTTACCAAATGGTCCTAATGTTAATTTTAGTGGATGTGTTAACATGTTATTGGATGTCAGATGCCCTCACTGGGGATTTTTGTCATCAGAACAGTATATATAAAATATATAAAATGTGATTTGAAAGCAATAACAATAATAAATAAAAATAAAATAATAAATTTATGTATTTTTAGGTGTGACTACCATAATCACAGAAATACCAAAGAGTAACATGAAGCAGAATTGATTCATTACTGCAGTGTCACTTCAGGTAAAAGCTTCTTTCTGAAGATGTGCTATCAGATGACAGTCAATAGAGCTGAAAGTCAAACCATCTTCTGCCAAAAAGTCCCCAGAGGAACAGGTGAGTCAACAGAGACTATATAGATTCAATTAGATTGTGATGTGCAATGTGGACTTATAAAGAATGTATATGCAGTCAGCTGATACATTCACTTGCATCACATTTTATTTAATCAGTGTGTTTGCACTGTGCACACACTAAAGCTGCTAACAGATATAACTTCACTTCCAGAACCGGCTGGGAAAAGGAGAAGGCTGAAACAGTTTCAGGAGAACTCAAGGCAACAAGGTTGGGTAATTTCTTTAAATGCTGTTAATTTGTGCATAAAATGATACTTATTTGAATTATTTTCAGAGGGATTTTTCACCTGGTTACAACTGGACAAAACAACATCTGAATCCATCTTTTGAAATCGTAAAACAAAGACAATTTGCTTCTTTTTTAATCCATTTTTTTCTGGTCCACTTAAAGGTTCTGGGTTTGGTTTTAAAGAGAACGCTCTTGACCTTTATGAGCTGTTTTGCTGGATCAAAGCAAGATGTTTCTGCATGCGTCCATTAGAATGCAAATGGGCCCTAGAGCTGCTCACTGTGATCAAAGTCCACAGGTGGTGCATACATGAATTGAGATGAAAGGAGATTTCATACGGTTTCATTGCATATGACTCAATGGATTTGTGTGCTGTCCTTTGAAGCAGAGTCTGATGTCAAGCACGCACCTTGTGATGTTCCCTCATTACAATGTAAGCAGACAGACCAACCTGACTGCCCAAGACCTTCCAACACAACCAGGGAGAGACATACGGTCATCACAGATCAATTTTGAGACAGATTTAACTCACAAATCATTACAAAGTAAACTCCTTGTGACATCATCTCAATGCGCAAAATTAGTCTGGAAGATCTTTACCCTGGTTAGATGGGATTTTACCTGAACTGTACCTCTCCTGATACTTTTCTGTATCAGGAGAAGAAAGCCTCTTGTAGGCCTGAGGACTGCGGAAGATGAGTGAAGCTCTTCTAGAAGCTCCACTGAGCGTTCAGAGGGAGATTACAAAGAACGGTATAACCTTCCGCTTATCAGATATCTGATCCTATCAGATGCTAATATTTTGAAGAATTTTTCAGAAACTAGCTGGAAAAGAATATGGATTTTTGGGTTTATTAAGAATTTGCTAATTACACGTATTAAAGACTATTCCTGTATAGCTGTAAACATGTTTTTCAGAAAACATGACCAATATAAACATAATTGTTTTACATTGATGCTGTGAGATTCTAAAATTAATTGTGTTGATGCTCACATTTCTATATCATCTTCACTGTCTTCACTTTGTTTCTTAATTTCACAGAAAGTGTGAAAGTGTAAGACCACTGAGTTCAAGCCTTTGTTCAAATGATGACACAGACATTACACATGGATGCCAGAGATGTGTTATTTGAGTCTAAGGGGTCAGAATGCCACTCAACTCAGCTGCCTGAGTTCAGACTGAACAGGAAGTACAGGGACACGCCGATGCTTCATGGGAAGGCCAGAGGTGACCATGATGACTTCCAGATCAGTGACTTTCTGTTAGGTAATAATTCCTTAGACACTTTTTGTCTTCCCACAAAAACAGTATTGCCATGTTCCCTGTTTAATCCTGTCAGATGACAGCACAGGTCCAGCGAAGGTCGGGAGAGTGATTGACCAGCTGCGTACAGATGTGGTCAAAGGTCTCAGTGTTAAGATGTTGGACAAAGTCTTGGACATCATGCAGGAAGAAGATGAAGTATCTGTGAAGTATCATGTATCTGTGTGGTTAAGGAACAAGTCAACAGTGAGTGAGTTTTGATGTACAATATGAAACAGAGGCATCTGTCCCACAACGTCATTGACCAAAATCTTTCTGCACTCTGTTTTCATTACAGTTGCTATTAAAGGGTATTTTGGGTATCAACATTTGTTATAATTTAGCTTTGCAAGACCCTTCCACCCATTTAAATTGTTAAAGTTATGTGTAAAACTGAAGATTTCTGAATGATTGTTTAGTCATCAGATCCTAAACATACATTTATATTAGCAACTTAGTAAATAGATATTAAATTGCACAAGATTTACTAACACCAGTATCAACACTCCCTGTAACACTCACTACATCACAATCATGTAATGTCATGAATGTATAGTAATACAGTACAGGCCAAAAGTTTGGACACACCTTCACATTTAATGTGTTTTCTTTATTTTCACAACCATTTACATTGTAGATTCACACAGAAGACATCAAAGATGTGAATGAACACATATGAAATTATGTACTTAACAAAAAAAGTGTAAAATAATTGAAAACATGTCTTATATTCCAGTTTCTTCAAAGTAGCTACCTTTTGCTCTGATTACTGCTTTGCACACTCTTGGCATTCTGTTGATGAGCTTCAAGAGGTAGTCACCTGAAATTGTTTTCCAA
>JBAJNP010006909.1:2485-24133 GCA_036877545.1 Yasuhikotakia modesta | reverse complement strand
AAACAAGGTAAAGGAAACAAACCCACTACATTAAATAGAAGCAATTGCAAAAAGAGTAAACACGGTTTGCTGACCACAATTTGTTTTGTGAGGTGAATTATTTGCTTGAATACACTGACATTTGGAAACCAAAACTGCCATATTTTCCATTCAGTCTATGTTGTATTACTAATTCTACACAAGTTGGGCCTATGTCATTTGTTATTATTAATAAATTTCAATGTTTGATTTTTGTATACGATCCAACAATGAACAGGTTTTGTCATGTTGGGCTATTGTCCAGTTTTCCAACATCCAGTCTTGAAAGGGTGAGATTCATGTTGTCTTGAAACAATGCACAGAATTTGGCTGAATGTCAGTTTGTCCATAACTGTCCTTAACTAAAGTCCAATTGTCTGCTGTTGTCCTCTTCTTCTCTGATTACAGGACATAGGCAGTGAATTAAGTTGATGTTATCTGCTTTTCCTGTTCTCTCATCCGTTCTGTTCTTTCCTCATTTACTGTAAACTAACAGTAAGTTCTTTCAGCTCTTGGATGAAGCTCTTCCTGGGCCGAGCCCGGAGTCAGAACGCAGGGTCCACCTAAAGCTCTCAATCAGAAGACAAATAATACAGAGATTGTGATGGAGACAAAGGCTAATCTAACACATGTGTGAAGCAGATTGTCTTTCTCAGCTTTTGTAACTTCAATTTTTCCTCAAAAAATTTCAGAGGAATTTTTGAAAGGATGTCTGGTCAGTTGCATCTGACTCAGATAGTCAAATATGCTGACATGAAGGCATGCAGCCAGTTTTGCGATGGCGCAAAGTCAACATCTGTCTTTCCGCAATGCTGGATTGCAGTATTGTGTAATCATCTCATGTGTAGGTCATGCTTAGGTAAACTATGCAATAGAGCCTGTTGTTTTCGAAAAGCACATAATTTTTAATGATTACTCATAGCTGTACAGGAAAGTTGTTATTGTAGCTGTGCTCTTGTCCAAATCTGGTGTTACTTATGCCGTAGTGGTTTGCTTTTATTTTGCAATCAGTTCATTTGAATTTAGCTTTATTTCTTATTATTTAAACTAACAGGTTAATGTAAAGTCCTGTAATATTATTTGTATCACTGACTTGAAGCTGCAGTTTAATATTTTTTGCTCTAATATGAACAAAACAGTTATTGAGCAAACATAACAGATCAGTGTTGAAAACACTGGCCTTCTTACTTCAGCCTCATTCATAACAGTATGTTTGTAATAAGGATTAGATTTATAATTTGAGCTGTCAGTGCAGATTGTCTCAGAAGTGTCAGTCTGACTTAATTTGACCTCAACCTGCACAAAGATATCCTGTATAGCTCAGTTGGTAGAGCATTGGTTTAGCAGAGCAAAGGTTATGGGTTCAATTCCTAGGGAGCACATGTGATAAAAGTTAACTTTTTTAAATAAAAGCACAGTAAAAGATGTGTAACTTGAATGTGCTATAAGTTGCTTTGGGTAAAAGTGTCAAATATAAATGTAAATGCAAAAAGTATGTGAAGTATCCTGCAATTCCATGTTTCAACAGAGATGGCAGTAAGGAAGCACAAAAAACACATTGTTGCTTGAAGATATATTAACGATTTTACATTATTCTAAAATCTAAAGAAAAAAATAATTTAGCAGTGAACAACTATTAGGTCTATTTTTGGACAAATAAGCATATTTGTCCCCTAATTCTCACTATCACAATGTGTCTAGATTTTTCTTTTTGTTTAATAGTTTGAGATTTTTGAGATTCACCTTTTAATTTCATTAATTTATCTAAGCGGTTTAAGGACTAAAATCTTCAGTGATACGTTGTTTCTTATCATTCTTATCAAGGTAACACCTTATGTAATGTAAAAAATGTCAATCTCAAGTCTTCCTCTTCCTCTCCTTGTAATCCATCTTATAGCCTCTTCTGTCTTCCTGTACCCCCCCTCCCAACACACACACACAGTGAGGCAGAGAGCTAGCGGCTGATAAGGATGATGTCATACCTCCGCTTCCTGGGGATGTGAGTAACTGTATACACTGTGCTGAGGGGCACACTGGGGAAACCAGAACACACATGAACACACAGCCCTGAATGCTGCACCCGTTACCGGGCTTTGCAGAACATTTGACGCTTGCACTTAAACTACATCTTGTTTAAAGGAACCAACACAATTACCAGCACAGACTTTTGGTTCAGCCATTACTATGTAACCTTAATCAATTTCGGCACCGCTGTTAGCACAAAACAGGTTTTGTTTATAGTAATTGTGTTTCTAAGCAAATAATGCAATGCTCTAAAGCAAACAAAAAAACATGCAAATACATTCTACTAACAATTTATTGAGTAATACAGTCTACAGATTGTAACTGTTACTGTGAATTTTATCAGTATTTCTGTCACTTTGTTGTCCAGTTTTTCACAAAAATGATCGCAATGTATTCTGGGATTTCTTTCTCCAAAACGTTACCTTAAAAAGCAGCATAATTATACTACATAATTACCAGTCATCCTTAATAATTAGTGAGGCACTTTGCTGTCTTCTAAGTCACCTTCCTAATTGACCTCAGAGGAGACTTGATTTGAAACACTCTACACGGGTTGCAACTTTCGTGTTATATAAATAGATAATTCAGTTTGTCAGTGTCAAATGCAAACCTATGTCCTTTTAAGAGTGTAAACTGATATTTTCCCATTTATGGTACGGAAACGTGAGTCTGCATGTATCTGTCAGCATCTGTCTTGTGCCAGGTATCTCTTTCCTGTAAGAGATGACTGTCTTTTAGGTTTGCTAGGTACATTTTAAAAGACTAGGAAGTGGTCTGTTTGGGTCCATTTTACAGCATGGTTTAACAAAAGGAAAGAGACAAGTCGCTCACAATGACAGTTTGTCTGTTTAATGCGTGCCGTCTTTTTCCTGAGAATATCTTGGGTCAGTTTTGGTGCGATTTAAAGAGTGAATGCACAGAAATTCCGCCTCTGTCGCTCACAAACTTTCACCCACATCCTTTCAATTCCGCATGCATTCAGAGAGGCAGGCGGGCAGTGATGTGTGAGCTGGGCTCCGCTGGCAGGGCCCCAAAGGCTGCTGTTCTTCTCTAGTCTAGCGTAGCACTGCTCCTTTCACCGGCTCCAAAGGGACCTCTGATTAGAAATCCTGCTCCGCTGCTGAATCCCCCATCCTCCCCTCACTGTGCAGACAGAACTCAACAGAAGCTAACACAAGGACAAAGCAAACATTTAGTTTGGTGCTTGGTTTCTTCTGTGGCTTGTTTTATTGGTTTCCTTTGGATGATTCAGTATCTGTCCTCACAATCTCCTTATTGCATAAAGTAGAATTAGCTCAACGGGTATAGCATTGCGTTAGCAATGCAAAGGTTGTGGCTTTGAACCCAGGGAACACAAGTGCTACTAATAAAAAAATGTATACCTTGAATTCATTAGTTGAATACAGAAGCTCAAAGCTGGAAATCTGTTAATTTCAATGGGAAAAAGTGTTGAAAACATATGGCGAAAAAATAAAGTTGAGTCAAAGTCTCAACTTTATTGAATAAAGTCAGACAAACAGTAGTTTTGCAAAGCTGCAAATCTGACGTAGGCATTTGCTAACCAATGAAAAAATCAGACAAATTGCACTTTTGAAGGCTTAGTTTGCTGTATTGCTCCAAAAACAGCTTTCTGCAGAACGCCACCATGTAAATATAGCGGTGTAGCATGTCATTGCTGTAGATTAGTTCTGAATTTGTACTACAAATGCTGGAAAATTGGAGTTTCTATAATGTTTACAAAACAAATTCAACATACAATTGCCTTGCTGTGAAGAACTGTAAACATAAGCATTCACAAAGCAATAGAAATGATAACTTAAAGAGGGCAACTGGAGTTAATCAAACAGGGGCAAGAGATCTGTAAGGGTACACAGGCAGTTCATCTCTTACACAGACCTGCGTCCACGGCACTCAGACACTTCCAGACAGGAAGCGACACGTCTCCCCTGACGGCTCCTTAAAGGGCCTTGCCAGAATACGGCCAGTAAGCCTGAAAATCCCCTCTAACCAACTCTCACCACGCCCACTGTAGCTCTATGGCACCTTTATTAAACTCTCAACGGCCTGTTCTACCAGAAATTACCTCTGAAAGCAATGCCAACAACACTTGCACGTTTCCTGACCAGCCCATTACTGTAAACACACAGCTGACTGATGCATTTACATACACAGGTCTAGCTTTGTTATGATATTCTATGCGCCTTGTAAAAAGACATTTATGTTGGAGCTTTTGTTCTGGTGTTGTGCTATGCTAATGTTTTTACTTGATTTTAATTTGATAGAAATGTTCCTTTGAGTCATGGCTTCTATTTTTATTCTGTTGTAAGACAATACATGTAGCAATGATATATATAATTATATATATCAGCAATTATATATATAATATCTTGTATTGGCATGTTGCTGCACACTTATGTTAAATAGTCAATTAAATGTAGTTATTTTAGTGATATTTTTCAGTATTGAGTTGAATGTGTTTATGTTTTATCTTTTAATGTTTTTTAAATTTCACTTGACTCTGTATGTTCATTGACCACAGCACCAATGCATTGTGGGATTGCTTATTGTGTGAAGGACACACAGCTTAGAATTTACATATCTATCTTTGCATTGGCGGTGTGCCTGAAAATAGTTTGTCTTTGATGCCTTTAAATACTGTCTAGGTAGGCAGCTGACTAGGTTTAGGAACAGAGCTCAAAATAATTGACTATGGGAGGATATTGTAAACAGAACCTGAAGTTCAATTTGTTCTTCATGCAAAAGAAAAATTACCCTTACATTACTTTAGCAAACGCAGGAGTCTTGCCACAAGAGCTAACTTCTGTAATAATGGACATGTTGGGCTGAACAGTCACTCAGAATGTAAACTTTAGTGCTTGATAGCATAACAATGTTGACCTATTCAGAGGAGCTAAACCCACAAATGGCTTGATAATTTTTGCCACCACAGAAAAAGGAAGGACAAAACAAGTGCTTTGACATCACGAAGAAACTTCAGCTTTAAACAGAAAATAAACACAGCTTTTAGAAGTCTTTTGACATGTTTTTCTCTATTACATCATGTCACAAGACTATTTTCTTCTGTTTCAATCATAGCTACACGCATTTATCCTCCCAGGAAGTGTCCGATTGTCTCATTCAGTCGCTGGGGACTTTAGGATCGGGGGAGCGCTTGTGCGGCCTCATTTGAGACATTCCATCCACAGGAAGGTGTTCTGTGTTTCTACCCACTCCACTCCCACATTGAGACAATGGCCCACTTCAAAAGGGCCTATTTGTTTGGACATTCCTGTGAATAAGGGAATAATTACAGGAGCTCTCCTGATCTTTCACGAGAAAGGATGCAATTGAAAAAGAAGCACAAAAAAGAGTGGGTGTGTGTATACATATAGAAGTCTGTGTGTTTCCTGCAACCCTGACATCGAAAGAGAGGAAGGAGATGCCTGGGTCATACTTGGTATGCGAGGCATTCACCATAAATAGAGCCAAGATTCAGTGGTTTTTGTTTGTTGTTAGGCTGGACAGGGTTTATTTTAATTTCGGTGGGATTCTATATAGAGAATAGCTGGAAAGGGAAAAAGGAAACGATGATGGATGTTAAAACAACAACGTCTAGAGCCACTTTTTTATGGATGGCTTACGGATGTGCTATTATGTGGGAAAAGGTGGGCGTTACACGCTGCCTTCTATAAAAGGCCGTCTTTCCATGACAAAATTAACATGCTTTAAGGGCACGTGTGTGAAAACTTCTCAGAAACGCTTTTAAGAATAGCTTTAACTTTTGACTTCATCAACATGTCTTGTCAAAGGACTTGACAATAGCAGAATTTGACAGCCATTAGAGCCCAAATAATGCTCAATATGTGCCATGCCCATATAGTATTTTTAATTATTTTTAATTACTTCATATTCCATTGGTATTTAAATGATGCTAAAAGTATGGCATCTTATCATTTTATTTTATTTTAACATTGAAAAGAATGTAAGAGAAAATGTAAAAAAACGAGTAAAACCAAATTTATTTAAATGTATTTATGTGATGCTGAAAGTGTGTCTTTTTCAATAACCTGTAACCACAGACATAAACAGAAAACAAAAGCTGCTTATCTTAAAATCTTTAATACTAGGATGCTTCATGAATCACACCTATTATTATTTCTATAAATAAGAGTAAAATTACATCACAGAATTTTGACACACTTACTTGAGCCACTTATACATACAGACATTATTTCCTTCCCCCCGATGACTGAAATAAAAAACTCTTATCGTAACATGTTTTCTATGACCTAGTTATATTCCAAAAATAAAGCTCTTTTGCGCACATCACATAAGAGGGCAGTTTAGATGAGAATCTCTCACGGCCACTTAATTATTGAAGCTAATGTCAATATCCTATTACCTGAGGATGTATTACAGTTCATCAAAGAAATGGGACAGGAATAAAAGATTGCGATATTCCATTCACACTCTATGCCAAGAGAGTTTTTATAATCAGGACGTACGAAAGACAGGAGGTGAACTTCCTGTATATCTGACTGGAGCCGTGATAGCTTGCGTTGTGTCACATCATGGGAACACGGAGAACGCATCCTGCCCAAAGCCTTGGTTGTTTTAGAGTGACGCACAAAGAGAGAGTACAGCTGGTATGTATTTGTTATCGTAACACTGCGCTCATCGTTGGATATTTCAGGGGACTGGATTCTTTTTTTAGCTTTTGCTGTGAATAAATCGGTCACTTTGTGTGGCTAAGAACAGGGTGTGATCTGAGAAGGCAAATGAGAATGTGGTGAGCAAGCTGGGGTGGTGGTTGTTATGGAAATCTCACAGATTTCTCACAGCCTCTCACAGGAAGAGGAAAAGGTGACCAACATGCTGTGCTCTAAATGTATGAGTTACTAAGCACAAAGGACGTCGGTTCCTTGGAGATTTTGACACTCAGTGTGTATTTCTGTGGTCACTAAGGTTCTAAGTCAGTGTGCCTCAACATTTTTTAAATGTTGTGACAGTAGATTACATAACAAAATCCCATGAGCTTAATAAAACAGGCCTAGGCCATATACATATATGGACCAGAATATTATAGAGACTTTGGTGTGGGTTCCTTAATGTTTATGGCACTTTTATACTTAGCAACTTACAGTGTAATCAAGATATCTATCTTATCAGTATGTGTTCCCTGGGACTTGAACTTGTGACCTTTGTGCTGCTAACGCAAAGCTCAACCAATCAAATTACAGTAAACAACCACCTAGCAACACCTCAAAACAGCTTAGCAGTCACATAGCAGTGCCTCACTTCAGCATTAAGATGGTGGTTTTACACAGACAGGACTCACTCACATTCTACTAAAAAGTTGGAACGTATAGCCATAAAATTACTTAATACAAAATCTATTTTCAGGAACAAATATTGTGGTACTTCTTATTGTAAAATGGCCCACAACACAACTGTTATTAACAAATGCTAAAGCAAACAACAAATGAGTGTGTCCACACAACAGAGATCTGCAGTTTTAAAAACAGGAAGGCCCAGACCCTAATAAGCCCTTATCCAAGGCCCTACCGCAAACATGCGAGGCGCACCATAAGGAATTCTCCATTCTGTCAGTGGACTGAACAGCACCACCCCCCTCCAACCTCTTCAAACCCCCTCCACCCCACACCCTGTAGCCTCATAGCTTTTGCAGCCGTGTGGGACATTGCAAAGTGCTTGAGCAAATGGAAAGCAGTCTTTAATTACAGCGAAATCAGCTGACTGACACACATCCCCTCTTTCCATCCTGGGTGGATGAAGGCAACGGAACAGCGAGGTCAAAAAATGAGATCTGAGGGTGAAAAGAAGCACACACACACACATACACACACACATTCGTGCAAATGTCAACAGTGCGCTCAGTTTTGATATGAAAGTTTAAAGACTCCGCCGGGAGCGCACCACAGGGGTGTGTGCGTGCGCACGTGAGGTAATGAAGGAGTGTTTGTACAATTTTTGGAGAATTTGTCTTCCGCTCTGACGGGGTCTGTCAAAGTGCTTTATAATGCTGCTATCTTGGCTGGAGTTGCGCTGGGGGAGTCCCAGAGGAAGCTGTTGCTTGTTCAGTTTACAGTGAATAGCTCCCTTCCTGCTCTGACCGTGGCCCCAAAGACTGGGGGCCAGGGTGCAGGGCTGTGTATGTGTGCCTGAGTTCTCCCTTGTGTTTCTGTGGGTGGATATGCAATCGTACATCTGTTTGGTTGATTGTGTGTGTGTGTGTGTGTGTGTGTGTGTGTGTTTGTCGTTAAACAGATTTGCATTTGCTAAAACAAACTATGAATTGATCTTTTCCTAAGCAGAATCATCTGTTTCGTTTTTCACTTTTGAATTTAATGGTTTATAGAGGGGTGTTTAATTTTCTGTCGTTGCTGGAAGAAAATGTTCTTTATATGATACGTTTTATGAAAAAGGCCTTTATTTTCTGCATTACATTACATTATCTGCATTACTGCCTGTTATATAATAAATATTAACAAGTGACCTGAAATAATCTGGACTTACAAATTAAACTGGTGTTACAGATGAAACTCATACAAAAGATTTGTTAATATATTCTATGTGTGGAGAGCTGCCATTTTACGTCAACCTGAAACTAAGTACGTGCATTACTGCCATCTGCTGGGGAAAGATACAAACCGTGTTACGCTCTATATAGTTCTAATATAGTTCGTGTTAAATTGTAAACTAAATCAGACTTATATATGAAACAGTGAGTGGTAGTTGCCTGTGACACTACAATGCTAGTGCTATGGGTGATTGTCATACTGCTGTCATAATGTTTTAAATAGCTATTAAACAACATAAAAATAAGAGTTTAAATATTTTATAGCATGTTGCTATGCAATTTCCATAAAGTTCTGTTTTTCAGCCCTACATATGCTGATTTCAGTGTAAGTCTATGGAATATTTATCACCTTTCATTGTTTACCAGATTACCAGGGGGATACAGGTCTCACATCTTAAAACAATAGTTTAAAAAGCTCTATAATGTGTTACGGTTCATGCTTGTAGCACATGCTAAAGATGAATGTTATACATTAGGGTCTACTTTCCAAATTATTAAACATCTGAATTTAATCAATCCATCAAAATAAAATCTCAACTTCAAGAAAGATCAGATGTTTCGATTTTAAAGTGAGATTTATAATGTGATCGTGGTGTTGACTGACAAAAGAGCATAAAAATGAGCAACGCATGGTTCACATTAGCTTCTCATTCATTACAATCATGAGATTTTRCAATCAACAAAGATTTATGTACCTACATGTTTAAAAGTATGTTAAATTCTTTATAAAGTTATTTTAATTTGGGTCTAACTTTCTCAGTGCATTGCCCATGCAGGCTAAAGGAAAGTTATTTTGTTTCTCTTGCTTTGTTTTGCATTCTCAAACTCCTACTAAAAATACGTTCTTAGTACTGGTGGAAACGGTCCAAATCCACATTAAAGTGGGTTGGACGAAGCCAAAAATGTTTACAAAAATTCCCAGAAGTCATTATATACCATAAACTCCTCAACATAAGGCATCTACAGGCCAGGACTCTAAAGATTGTAAACTTGTTTAGTTGTTTAGTTACATTTGTTTCTTGAAGGTGTGCGTGTCCCATAAAAGCTGCAACAGCTTTATTTTAAACCATTAGAGTTTAATTTAGAGTTTTATTGTTAACATTTGTTTATTGTGTCAATATCAGTTTTTTATGTAGCCTTTGTTAAGCAAGTGTTAAATGATTCAAATGTTAAGTTATTTGTTCCACTATTCAACAGACTTGCAAACACACTGTTTTGCAAAATGAAGTTAAGTCACACAGCTTACATTGTGTGTGTGTTTATTTAACCATATAAAATACAGAGTACAAACGCTATACAGTTTATTTACAGAAGAAAGATCACACTTTACTTTTCCTAAAAGTATTTCTGCATCAAAGGCTTGTCTTTAAAAACATGTTCTTGCTGGGAAAGAAAAACAATCAACGTTCTTCAACAGTTTGCCTTTAAATTCACATATGTGGACATAAGACATGAGATATATATAAGTAATATATTTACACATATATATATAATAAAATATACATCATGCGTCACAATATAATGGCTTTCAAAACATGCTTATAATTGATTGTTTTTGAGTAGTTCCGAGGGCCTCGGATACTGTATAGTTAAGATATTACTGAATGCTGCCCTCAGCAGGAATTGGTAGGAAGTAAATCGCATTCTGGCCCTTGTGTGTTTTGGAGCCGTTTTTCGTCCGTCCGTTCTTTTTGATGCCCATGTACCAGTCTCCGTTCTCCTGGTACCTCTGTGAACGGTAGGTGTTGTAGTGGTTCTCCTCGAGCTTCTCAATAAAGTAACATTCGTCATTTATCGTGGCCTGAGACACACAGGGCAGAGTTATGGTGAATGGCTAGTTATATGAGTTCAGCTACTTAAGTTTAAACCTCTTCTACTGCATCGTTTCGGTTAAACATTAGTATTGTATTTCTTCTGAGGGACATAATTTAATGTTTTATAATGAAGTTAAAACATTTTCATTTTATTTATTCAAAATGCAAACAACACATTATGCAAGACTAACATCTAAACTTACAGTGCTATAAAGTTTTCCCGATTTGTCCATTGCAAGGTATAGTCCAGTTTCATGACCTCTGATGGCCATCACTCCTGCTTTTACTGCCTTCACCTTCAACAGAGCTGCCATACAATAATAATAATAATAATAAAAACAATAACAATAATGCAATGTATGCAATGTATAATAATAATATATCATTGCTATAACTGTATCGTGTGTTTTAGTAATTTTTTGCACATAAGAATATGTAAGATTTTTAACACGAGAATCCAGCACACTTAAGATCTGTATCGCATACTGACTATAAACGTCGTTTTCTTGTCGACTTGCGTCCACAGTTCCGTTAGGTTGGATCCGGAGATGGTATCCTCCATTCTTGCAGTACAGTTTTTGGAGAGAATAATGTTTGGGGTCTTTTTGGTCGATCGTCGTCGGCCCAAGTGTAAAAACGTTGATATCCTCCTCGGTCATTGTACAAAGTGCTTCTCTGGGACACGATGTGCCCCTGAACACCCCCTGTTACCGAAATGGATCAGTCCAGCGTCGCTGGGCGCCGGTAGAGCTAAAGTGCCGCTTACAACGAGCATGTGTCATTAAACCTCCTTCACACCCCTTTTTATAACTAAGACATAATAATAGGGTTCATAATTTTGGTGCATAATACGTACAAAGCAATGAATTAAAAAAAGTTCATAGCTCTTGTTCTATTCTGTTATACATTATCGTGTAACAGTTAGATTTACTCCTGTAATTTGAATGGCTGCATTCCAGGAGCGCTGCTATTCAGTATAAAAGCACTGAGATGTTTCACTGTGTTTTGTATCTTTCTGCTCTTTCTACGTATCCGTGGTTCACAACTTTACAGCACCAGAGAACCAAATGTATTCAGTTTGTGAGCGTTTATTGAAGTCTAGACCTAAAGATAAACAAGAACAATCTTTAACTCTTTGTCGCCATCTATCTGCAGCAGGCGCAAACAACACAGTAATATAAATGTAAGTTCAGGTCGTGGAAACCAGTCAGTTACTGGGACTAAGGCTGTTATAGAGCTATGCTTTATTCCAAGACCTAGTCACTACTAGCTTTATTTTCTTATTTACCTAAAAGCCTCAGCTGGACACCTAAATATAAACATATTAAGCGTATTTATAAAGCTATCAGCCTTTTGTTTGGAAAACAAGATGCAAGAAAAAACACAACAGGAATGTGATGGGCCTACACAGAGTCCAGTTACCAAGCAGCCACAGCACTATGGAAATAGCACCCTGGTGCCAGACAGGTCCCTCAGAACACCAAGCAAAGCATCTTGTGTGAATTATGGTCCTCAGTTGGGTGCAAATGAACTGGCTAGACCAGTTAGTGTTGAGACTCACCTGTGACACAGAGGAACCATGTTTTCACTACATATGACCCTTTTACATAAACCTATAAATATCTCTTTTCAGTTGAGGCACAAATTGTTTTGAATTTGGAAACCAGGGAAACTGGTTCATAGCGTGTGAGCAGCTCTGTTAAAGATAGCTAGTGATTTTGGATACACTCCAGGTCAGAAAGTTAGACTTTATTATACGGTGTCTGCACAACACCTACATATGAGTGTGTAAAGTGTGCCCACGCTGTGTTTACAATGCCTGCTTGTGTAACATCATCATTTAGTCTGTGATAACATAAGACAGAGAAAGTATGTAGCTGACCTCAGTATTGTTTGTTCGCTGAGGCATTTGGTCATTTCCTGGACCTCTACTGGATGAGATCAAATCTCCTGATAGATTTGTGACCTCACCTCACCTTGCCCAGACAGTGAACCATGTTCACAGTTCAGTTTTAGGAAGTGCTATATTTAGGACCATTTATCATCTCTGTGTCTCACACTAAACACTCTGTGTACTACACTTTAAACTGTATACTACACTTTACACCCTAAATATGTTTTAGGTGAATTGTGTTTCCACCCCTGCAGGAACAGGTAATGTTAAGGTAAAGATGAGCACCATTGTATGTTCAGCAATGTTTTTAATAAATACATTAAATGATGTCATTTTGGTGCCATTATATGATTGGTTAGGAGACGTGATCCAAGCTGACATGCAAGGTGAAATTACGTATGCAGAGGTTTCTCTTATACTTTAAACAGTAAACAATGCATTTGTTAATCAGGTGAGTAGTTATGTTAAATCACATTTACACTAATTATACTTTATACAATTATATATTCACTTACTAAGTCATGGGTCTGAGAAGCCAAAACAAGACATTGTGCAATTAAATCAGTTGGGTTTTTATTTTCTTATATAATATATACAACTGATTAAATACTGTCTTATATTAAAGGTACTGGATATACTGATGTATAAAGCTGAGGCCTTCCTGTTAGCTCAACTGGAAGAGCATTGCGTTAACACCACAAAGATTGTGGGTTTGATCCCAGGGGAAGGCAAGTCATGATTAAAAATGTGTACCTTGAATTCACTGTAAGTTGCTTTGGACAAAAAAGTCTGCCAAGTGAATAAATGTAAATGTAAAGCTCCAGGCTCAGGTTTGGGTCATCAAATGATGCCTGTTACCTGTACTGTAGAATGTCTGCCAGCACTTAAACAAGTAGATGTACAAAACAAGAATCAACATCTGTATTCATAAGTTTTTTCACAATTTTTTGCCAAGAACCTAAGAAAACATATGGCATAACGTCTCTCTCCTCTGTCTTATAGGTCAGGCAATGTTTGAGACTGTCTGGTCAACAGAGGCTGATCTGGGCATAATTCTCTTCTGGCTGCACAGCAGTGTTAATACATTCTTGGGGCATGAATCACTTAGATTCACTGCTTTGTTCTTCGTAATAGCTCAGTAACATTCGCTCTGTTGTTGTAAGTGTACACAGCATTTAACAGCAACTTAGTCATGTCAATTATAACATTAGTCAGTTTGGAAAGATGTATATATGAAAGATGATAACACATTAAATTAACCATTGCTTATGCTTGCATTTTTATTTATAATGTATTAAATTCTATAACATTATGTTACATAGATTATAAAAGACATTAATGGTTGTATTTCACAAAGATGATTAAAATGATTTTAATCAGGCACTAAATAGAGTACCTAAAAAGTCTTTCAGCCAGTAGCATCTTTTTATGTTCATAACGAAAACTCATTTGACTAGCCATGTGTTTATCACCCACATGTTAAGAAACAATGCCGACATGTTGGGTGCCTGTAAATGTATTTATACTACAGAACTCAATACTACAGAATGTACTATTTCGCTTTTTGAGTACGTTTTAACTCTACATGTAACTGTATAAAAAGGTACATCTCAACACCACCAGCAGGTGGTGACATTGTTGACTTGGGTAGATACGATGGTACGAGCATACTGGTTCCCATTAAATCTACACAAAACAATATCATTGGTAAACAATAAGCAGTAGTGAAAATGACAGAGATTTACTGTGAGAACATATTTTATATTTTAAAAACACAGTTGCAAAACACCCTTTATACAGTATGTATGAACTTTGCATAAGATTTGCTATTAAAAGATTAAAATCACCTAGTAAATTTTTAATTGCAATTCCATCCCTCCCTGAAATTCACTTGTGAACTCAGTCCCAATACAAATGTTAAGAGACAGGTATGCATAATGTTTGAGTTGTACACAAGCATGAAGAAAACAATAGTCCTAAATAAAACTAATTATGTTGTTATAGATAGCTTAGTGCTTATTTATTTAAGTTATGCACTCATCTTAACTCAAGTTTCAGTGGGTGTTACAGTAAATTGTGTTCAGTTATCGCTAAGGACTGACAGCATAAGTCAAATAGTGCCATCTGGTGGCTGAGTGTCCAATATTAGACATTAGTCATCTAGACCTTATGGCTGGATCTACAGTATATCAGAAAGATTCAGGGATATGATTCATGAATCAATTTAAATGATAATTTTGATCAATAAGTATGAATTAGGATTTTCACTAAATTCTGTGTCAAAGTTTTTCTAAATACAAAACTGAAACTGTTTAGTTTATATCAAGTATTTAAGATTTAAGTATAATTTTGAGCTACCAAAAAGGCTTGGAGTATTTTTTTAGAAAATGCAGGATAATAAAATGTTGCATAAATGGAACAGACAGACGTGTAAGAGGCGTGTCCCCACCTAAAATTCCTCCAATGAATCTCAGTCATTTCCATCACTGCTTTCAGTATGTTATTACTTAATTTGAGTGCCTTTGTTTTGTGTAATTTGAGAACTTAAGTATTAATACAATGACATCTTTCACTTCCTGTAAAGTGCAGTTTCTCTGCATCAAAGGCAATATTTGTTGTTCCTGCAGTTGTTATAAATATCTGTGCCTTTCATTATCAGCATTGCCTAAAATGGTATGAAGAGATGCTGACAGGTTTGAACAGGATTCTGTCAGAAGTATGTTGACAGTGAAAATGGAACAAACCCTAAAGCAAATTCAGGGTGTTTGCAGTTATAATCCATGGCAAAGTTTAGGTATGTTTTAAACACAGTCTCATGAAGACTGTTTTAATGTACTTGAAGGTACATATTCAGCTGACGGACAAGTATCCATAAATTAATCACAGTATTGTTAAACAAACAAACAACCCCCAGAAACATGGCCCATTATATATTTCATATTCATACTAATATCCTGATATGCTTGTGTTTTAAACATAATTGATTCTTTTATTGTGATTTCGAACATTTAATGCAAAATGTAAACATTTAAAACATAATGTTTTAAAAAAGACAAAGACATAAGAAATGCTTTGGGAAAGATTAGTCAGACTTGCAAAAATGTACATTCTGAGTTATGTTTTATGTATAACATATGTACAATACAAACGATAGAAATTACCAGCAAACTTAAAAGCATAACAACAAAAAATGAAGAAATTACCAACAAATTCAACGACATTAAAATGTTTATAAAATATATATTAGTTTAACTAACATTTTCTTAACTGAGACATATTTTGAAACTGAAACAACTTGAAATCCCCCTGTCTTAGTGATGTCATCGCTATCCACCAACCAATCAACGACGTTCTTATCCTCTCGCTTACGATGGATGCGTGTCCTGTATCTCGGCCCTGCTTCGGAACGCCGCGTTCCTATTGGCTAAACGACCTGTCAGTCAGGGGATTATTCGCTTCACTGTAGGTTAGACGCGACGCGTTTAAAAACGCCCAAGCAGGCGTTCACAATTACCGCGTTTTGTCTTATCGTCACCCTCGTATGACGTCGTCATGAGAGGCTCGCGACGCTTCTTCTACACCCCTTGATTGACAGATCGCTGCAAAATATTTGTACACATTTGCTGGGAGCGCCAGTGTAGAGGGGATGCAGTCGGGATTTTTTTGTTAGGGAGCATCCGTTTCCGAGGAGAGTATGTAGTTTCCACTTGCATGCCGTTTATAATTAGTTGAAGGTTTTTTTGCGTCCAGCTCAACTGCATTGCATTGCATTCATTGCATTACATTAGTACACCGCATTTTTAAGCAGAACTATGGGATTGCCTGCGTTAGAGTTCAGCGACTGTTACTTGGACAGCCCGCAATTCCGAGAGAGGCTGAAGTCTCATGAACTGGAACTGGAGAAGACGAATAAGTTCATCAAGGAGCTTATAAAGGATGGAAAAGCTTTAATTCAGGCACTGAAAAGTAAGTCGTTTTAGCTTTGCTTTTGAGTGCGATCGTAAGGGCATTTGTTTTGCTGCCTTGTGTTATAAACAGACTATTCTAGATAAATAAACCTTCCTGTTTAATATTTATAGATCCTAAATAAAGGAGGATACGGTAGTGAGCTATAGAGTTATCGCTATCAGTTATTAGTTTCCATGTCCAATATTTTTGTGTTTGTGGTTAACGCCACTTGCTTGTTATTTAATGCTGTTTCATACATACATCTTTAAATGTTGCTGGGGTGTCAAACTGTTTTTGGGGTCACTGTATATGCCTGTCCAGTTTAAGCATCTGTTTTGTCACAGTGACCTCCCGCAGTGACCCACAGTTGCCTTACACACTGCCTGAAATTTCCACTCCACTCCCCAAACAAACACAGGCCCCAGCAGAGCTAAACTTACTATAAGTCACAGTCAGTTTGACCTAAAAACAGATTTGCTGTTTGCGTTAATTCTGTGTGAAACCAAGAAACATTTTCCTATGAATTAATACACAGAGGTGTGTCCCAGCTTTCAATTTTGAGTTTGACATTTCTCTGGTTTTGTGATATAACAATGTAGCTGAAAAGCTCTCAGTATGTGTGGATCAACAACAAACTGTAACAACATTATTTGTCCAGGCAGTTCTTTAATGTTAGAATATTTCTTGCATTCATTAACTTTTGGTAGAAATAGTCTAAAAACAAAAAATGTGACCTGAGATTTTGACACTGTTTAACCAAGCATGTCTGTCAACAAATGTTGACAGTTCGCTGATGTTTTTGACCACCTTCCAGCCCACTTACATGAGGTGTAACCTGTTTGATTGCAAACAGTGTTACTCGTCCACAGCCTGTTTATGAGAAACCTGCTTGATAACACAACACAAACCACACTAACCTGTTATTTAGCTAGAACGCAACACGCATTTTGTGATCTATGGTTATTCTACACAGATTTGTAGTTGCAGATGTATTGCTAGTTTATTTTTGGTATCTTAATCAACAATAGATGGTCATTTGGTTGAGGGTTTTCGTAAGCATTAGTAGGAAATGTTCTCAGTGCCTTAGGTTCTGGCAACACCCAAATAATTGCTGAAGTAGTTTTTGTTTCACAGGCAAAGCATGTCATTTTTTAAATGAGTTCATGGTATAGAATGACAAATATTTTTTGTATGACTCAAGATGCAGCTCACATCTGTTTAAATTCATTCACAAGTTGTTATACATGCTGTTATGTTCCAAAGTCTAAACATTAGGGTTTGGGGTTTGTTCCAATCACGAGTGATGCTTGTGTTGGCAAGCACCACTAAAATCGCATAGCAGCTTTATGTTGTCATTTGATGTATATTAAAGTTAATGTGTATCAATGTAGTCACATTTATTCAGAGTGACTCTTGGTTAGAAGTTGAAGATTTGAGTTTAGTCACCATATGTTGTTGCTTTGTCCAAAGGGCAGAAGGTTTGAAGCTTGTTGAGTTTGCCCTGTGTCTTTCATGACTCTCATTCATGGTTTCTTCTCACTGTTCTCCATTGGTCCTCAGAGAGAGCTGACTCATAGGGAACAGCTGTGACGTTGTCCTCATGTGACGTTGTCCTTCTGGACGAATAGCTGCTTCATATCACTGCGTCACCTCTGTCAGATGGGCTTGATAGATGAGCCTGGATCTGCAGAAGCTTCTAAGCTAATTCACAAACATCAGGTGTAAGCCAGGCCAAAGTAACCTACAGTCAGCCTGTGCGTTGCTGTCACACACTTTTGGCATGTAAATGTTCTAGGTCTTTTCCTACAATTGATGAGGTGTTTTTTGGCTAATGTGTTGTTGTGATTCACGATGACTGTGTTTTGTTAGAGTCATGGTGCAAATTGGAGGGTGGGGGGGTTGGTGGTGGATGGAGTTAGTTACTATAGCAAAAGTATGCTGATCAAACATTTTCTATTATGATCAGAATCAGATGGTGCAAAGACAAAACAGACCAAAAGTTCCTTATTATATTACCAGTGATAGACCAATATTGGCCAGACCAGGTTGTTTGTTTATATTGGTTAATTTGAAATGAAACACAAATCAAACATTGTTTATTAACAATGTCTGATTGATAAAAGTGGTCAGTCAGCCTAGTGTTAGTTCCAAACTCCAAATGTTATATCAGCCATTGGCCACCCTACTCTGCAAAGATTGGAATCTTAGTTTTTGCCCAGCTTGTGATGAGGGCACCAAAAACTAATTCATGTTGTGCAGAACACAACCCAAAACAGAAAATGACCAAAAACAATGTCATTACATTCCAACTGACCCCACTGAAATTCCTTATATATTTCACACACTGCAGGCAGTAACACAGGGTGTGAAGAGGAAAAGAATCTGCTTACTTTTGGGTCGTTTCACAGCACACAGCTGTGAATAGAGACGTACATTCAGTAGTTCCTCTCTGGAGAGTTTAGGGAACGTCCACAGATTAGTTCATAAGGAGAACAAAGAGCTGCGTGTGTGTGTTTGCTTGGTTTGTGCTCCGTACAGAGTGGGGTGGAGGTGAAATTAGGCCAGCCTTCGTTTGATGGTAATTGTCACTGTATAATCTCAACACTGCATGACTGGAGTTGATTTATGATAACTGATCTTGTGTTCTCTTTAGGTAGACGTCAGGCTGTCATGTTAAACATAAATTAGGCATGCTTATTATTAGCAGGATCATGTCATATCCTCATTAATGATGATATTCAGATACACAGTGGGATTATAATGGCATTAGGCGTACAGCCTGGATTATAATGAATTAAGCATTTCTTATTTAATAACTACTCAAAATTAGTGATTATCCACCTCTTAAATGAATTCGCCAAGCATGTAAACTCTGCATGTAAATTTCATAGCAACCTCGCACAACACTTTGGCATTATGGAGGTGACTATTGCGAGGAAACCACATACTGTTAAACTGTTATGCGTTGTTTGTTGTTTTAGGTTTAGAATTGCATAGAGGTGACAGGGAGGGAGGTTCAGTGTTTTTTCCTAGGCAGGAAATAGGAAGCAGGGTTCACCAGCTTTATTAAAGACCTTATGTATTGGTTACTTTGTTTTCTTGTTGAGTGGCAAAATATTCCTGGCTTTAGCTATGCGTTGTGTTTCAGGAATGCTAAACAGCCTCATAGGAAGGGACCGTTGCACACTTCAATGTGACAATTGAGTGGCTAATTAAATGAACTAAAACACTCTTATTGTCAAAACACCCTGTGTGATTTTCTTCAGGTTTGAAGCAATAAAGGACATTTTGCCCATAAATTACTAAGCCTCAAGGCATCTTGGGTGCATATAAATTTCTTTTTTCAGCCAAATAGAATAAAAGTTAAATTGAAGTGTGGCTTCAACTCAGTTTTAAAATGCCGGTAAACCGTGTCCAATATTTTAAGCTTGAAAAAATGCACCCAGCCACTTATAAAAATAATTATTAAAATAATCCATGTGACTCCAAGGGGTTCATAAAAGCCTTCTGAAGCAAAACATTACATTTGTGAGAGAAAACAATTACCATTTTGATGCGATCGATACAGTGTGTTTGAATGTTAACCTATCTGTACGCTTCATAACAAAGTTTGGTAAAAAATAATAATGAATGAATCTCATTGGTTTTTTTGTCTTGTGACTAGCATGGGAGAACCAATGAGATTTGCCCTTGTTGGTGTGGAGCTGGCGTGCCGCCACATTTATATCATGTTTGGGAAACTATTCCTTTAACTAGATTTCAAAGGTGTGCAAAGCTGAGCAAAGCAATGACTGAGCAAAGCAATCAGCAAACCTTCATACAAAGCTATCATACGGCTACCAGGCATAAGGCCATATGGGCTCCTTTAATAGTGTTTTATTCTGGAGCTTGACAAATCCTGGACACTATATGCTTTTTTTATGGTAGGGAAATGGATGAACTGTCCATTGAATGTTAAGACTGAAAATGTGGATAGAAGGTCCAGGACCAGGTCTGAGGCCTTAGGTGAACTGTTGCTTGAACATGACCTGTGTTGACCCAAAGACTCCAGCAGGTTTCATTGTAAGTAGTTCTAGTGTTTTTTAATGACAGAGATCTATGGTAGTCAGGGGTTAAGAAACCCACTGTGTTTGTGTGTGTGTGCCAAAGCTTAAGTTCTGTTACATATTAATTGATATTATTTAATGTTCTCCTGCTATACCATAAAAATGAATGAGTTGGAGGGCAGACAGAGGACACTGAAAATATTTTCCTGGATTGCTTTACTACTGCGTTGCCAGCGCTGTCTAGCTGGATGTTAAATGCGTGTAGCTACCTGCACAGGAAATGATTCCTGCAGTTCAGTGAGTTTAAAGGTTTAAAAACCCAGCGGAGGCTTTTTTAAACTTAGTACAAAAATATTGTACCACCAGAATAACAGTACTGCTAGTACTATACTAATATTAACATGAAGTGCTAGTTCTGGGAACTAGATAGAGGAACTAGGAACTAGTATATTTTAACTGTCATTTATTTGCAGAAAGAGTGAATTATGGGTGGGGCTGACACATTTATTTCCAGAAACCTTTTGTGTTATGCTGGTTAAGTAAAGTAAAGTGGTCTAATGAATTTATTTAACCCTCCTATTATCTTCGGGGTCAATTTGGTTTTGAGGTTTAAATATATGTATTATACTTTATATCAAAATATATACTATTTTTGTTTCGTGTTAAATTCAGTTAATCCTCTTGGCAAAAATATTGTTATTCAGATACTAATTGTTCTATATTTGGAAAATTCAGACTCATAATTATGTTATGAGTCATGTTAGCAGGAAGGACACAATTCATTTTGAAATTAATGGACAGCTCTGAGATGTAATAACAATAATCTATTTTCCCTGGAATAACTGCATGTGCTCTGATTGTTGTTACTGGAAACCACTGAAACATAGAAGCAGTTATAAAAACAGTCTGTTCTGTTCAGTGACACTGTTGGCACAGCAGTGACACAATGTGTGTAATTCTAAAGGTAACTCGGTGGCTCTGTTTACCTACATTTAGTCTGAAGCTGTTTTGACAGGCTGGATGTTGTGTTTAGTTTTTAAAGGTTGACTTGGCATACACAGGAAAACAAATGTGTGTATTTAATAATGCACTTGGAAATCTCGTTGTAAGTTTTGTGGTTAACAGTTCTTATTAAATTGAATGAGTTATTTCTTATTTAATTAAATTGTACTACTACTCCTAAAATAAGAATGACCCAACACTACCAATTGGCAGTTATTTTATGAGGTGGCAATGTCTTATGATTTCATATGATGTGAATTGTACAAAAACCTATGAATTTTAGAAAGCATGAAAGCCCAT
>JBAJNP010006908.1:0-24133 GCA_036877545.1 Yasuhikotakia modesta | reverse complement strand
TCTCAATAGAAATTTGAACATGGTCTTACAGTTGGGACAACATTAATGAAGAACTGTGATCCATTGGTTCCTGGGCCGGCATTGGCCATACTGAGGGTATAAGGTCTGTCGTGCCTAAGGGTGGCGTGGAATTCGTCTTCAAACTCCCCACCCCAGATGCTTTCACCACCCATCCCTGTGCCTGTCGGATCACCGGTCTGGATCATGAAGCCCTTAAAAGACACAGATAATGTCACTGATCACTCAGTCTTTACAATGATGCATGTTATTTTGTTAGCAAAACTAAGCAGAATTGCAATATTCACCATCCACACCTTCTACAAGACACGATGAAATATGTGGTGACACTTACCTTGATGACACGATGAAATATGTGGCCATTATAGTAGCCATTTCTACTGTGGACGCAAAAGTTTTCCACTGTTTTGGGGCATCTGAGGAACAAACAAAACAAGTCAAAACTCCAAAACTGACAACCTGTTGCTTTGCTATCAAATGTGAGAATCCCACATACTCCACAGGAAACAGTTTGATGTGTACGTCGCCCATTGTGGTGTGAATGATTGCACTGTCTGACACTCTTTTTGGACCTTCTGCTTGTGTGGCTGCCATCACTTCCTCTTTGGAAGGTTTCTCGTTAAAGATGTCACGGTCCGAATCGGCACTTTTCGTATCCTCTGGCTCTCTCTTTGTGAACTGTGGAACGTTTGACAACAAAATACAATAAGCTTTGGAATAATGCATGTGACACAATGTGCGTCAATTTCTGAGCAATGTCACACCATGTAAAAGCGGTTCTTCTTGAAGGCTGTGCAGAAAATTGTGGGGTCTGGGTCATAGTTCTGCAGAGCTGGGTTGTCAGAGGCCTTGCTCTCAATGGTTGGAGCTGCCTGCATGGCCTTGGCTACACCCTGAAACAGGCTCAGCTGCACCACACGAATGTTCTCCTGTTTCCCCAGGATCCGAACACACCTTTACAGCGATAAATAACATTATGCACTTAGCTCAATTTCGAATACCACATTTACTCAAGGTATTAGATCTAATTAGCTTACTAAAATAACATTTGGACTTGCTTAATTCATGTAATTCAATTCACTAAATTGAACTTGTAATGTAGTATAAAAATGACATTCAATAAACAACAACTGTTGTTAGGAAATATGAATAAGTCACAGATTATACAGATTTGAACATGCTTGGACTGAACTATGTGGCAACCACTACCTGTTAGTCTCCACATTAATAACCTTAATGCCCAGCATGGTGCCATAAAGCACAAAATGTCCAGTCTCATCAAAGATGATGTTGGTTAGTCTGATGCCGTCCACCTTTTCCAGCTCTCTCTCTACCGCCATTCTGCGACCAAACTCCATATCAGGCAACTGCTGCCTCATCTGTTGGAGCTCTGTGAACATCTAACATTGACAAAGATTACAAATGTATCAAATGCTTAGTATAACTTTCAGTGGATTTCCTTATTTTATTGCAGAATGGCACTAATTCTTCTGTCTGAAGTACATAAAATGTGACTTTTAGAGGAATATCCTGGTTGCTCTTTCATATAATGAAGCTACATCTATCATGCTTTTTGAAAGCCTTGTTTTATTGTATTCAGAATGCAATTATCCATTTACTGTAATTCAAATGACAACGTGCTTGGTTTGACTGTATAACCTGTAACTTACCGTTAATGATTCATCAAACACCCTCATTAACTTTCCAGTCAGGAAACGGAAAATCCTCACTTTGCGATCAACAGCGATTGTGGCCATTTTCTTGCCATCTTGAGAGAAGGCTAGGCTGGTAGGATAGGTTTGACATTTGGCAAACTCATACAAGTCAGTGTCCGTTTTATATTCCCAATCCACATTTCTTGGAAATTTGAATTCACTCTTGAGCCCCGTCCAGTATTCCAACATTCCTGCTTTATCAGCTGAGACGATGATGCGAAACTTTGGATTCAGGCGTATTTGAGATAGGGGTGCTGAGTGCATCTTGTCAAACGTATGCAAGGGCTGATTACCTCCACGACCATCATAAACAAAAATCTTCCCTGTTGTTTTTTCAGAACAAGCTACTGTGGAAATGGCATCACCTGGATTATAAATCCATTCACACTGGCCTGGATGGAAACTGGAATATATATTAAAATCGTAAGACAAGAACAAAGATTGATAGCTAATGATTTATGATACGTTTTCTTTCTTCTACTACTGATTAATCATACAAAGAGCAAAATTTACCCAAGTTTAAGCATGTTGATCATGTCAAAGTTGACAACATCAAAAACTTTCATTGCCTGATCATCTCCCACAGAGCATAGAAGCGCCCCTTCGGCACTTACAGAAATGCACTCTATCAGACCTGCAGAACATGGAATATAAACATGTCACAATGCTAAGATGTTTTTGGTAGTTGTTAGAATGCCCTGCAGGTTTGCAGGGTGTTGCTAGGTTGGTATAGGAGGTTGCCAAATGGCTAGGCAGTTGCTAAAGGTCTTGCTAAGTAATTACTTATTGACTTAAGTCTACAAAAAGTATCTGACATGTTAAAGAATTTCAAGTTGTGGGTTGTGTCCCAGGGGTTGCGTTTCAAAACAAAAGCCAGAGACTTTTGCCCATTTACTGTCCAATAGGTGTGAAGCCTGATTTAAAAAAAAACACACCTTTAGTCCTCATTATATCCCAGAACTTGATGTATTGTTTATTTCCTTAACACAAATGTAGCAAGAGCAGTTAATAGCCAATTTATGATACTTTGGATGAGGGGTTTATTAACATGACTAATCCAAAGTAAGACCACTAACAATTGTGACACCTGCCTTTATAACACAAATGTTGTACAACACCAGCCACTTAAAATGCCATTACACGATAAGTTACATGTTACTGCAGAAGCAGTTACTGGACAGGCACAATCATAAACCTACCCAAGTGACTGCGGAAGTGCTTCACAAACTCTATCCCCTCATCCTCCTTCTTCTTCCAGAACTTCACATGGCCATCTTGACTTGCTGTAATGATAAAATCTGTTCTGGGATGGTTTAAAAATTACAATCAGTACATATTGAAATAAATCAGTTAATCCAATTTAACATATATGATTATACATATCATTATTTATTGGCATAAATCAATAAAGACAGTAAGTAAGGAAGTAAAGTAAGTAAAGAAAAACAAAGTCTAGAAATATGCTTTACAGGAGATACATTTTGGCATTAAATAGAAAAGACAACGTTGTTTACCAAATGAACATAAATGTTTCATTTCCTTAAACGTAACTGAAGCCATTTTAACGCTTTTATTTTGAAGTTCAACATTTCTAAAATAGAGGAATCTCTAAATGGACTATTGGGTACAGGTACCCCTGGCTGGAAATCATTGATCTAGACAAATATACTACAATAGCGAGAACGAGTACACTTACTTGGTGCAAACGATGTGTGTTATAACATCTCTGTGCATGTAACTTTTTTCATACATGGAGGCAGAGGGCAAATTGTCCAGGTAAACTCTTTCATACTCAAGAACTGCAAAGGAAATGTTGCGTTGACAAAGCATCTCAGTTAAAAAAATAACCGTAACTTCCTCTGTCTATGATTAAAAACAAGCAGTCCTACGAAACTAAATACTTAGATAGCATTTCTAGTCATCTTAAAGCAGCACTCTCTAGATATGCACTTCAGTTTGAGACCGCACATTAATACAGCGTGTTTTTTAATAATTAAAAGTAATACCTTTTTTCTTTTTTGTTTGAACAGCCTCGCTGGGCAAAGGACCGACCCATTGTTCATCCTCTTCCTCCTCCTCCAACTTTCGTTTATTTTCAGAGCCATCACGGCATACGTCGGACGCCATTTTTACCTCAAAGTTTATATTTCTTCTTCGATGGTGGGTCGGTTTGTTTTCAAGGTAATGGGGAGCATTCTGGGAAACATACCACCGCCTAAAGTATCGGAGGGGTACAGAGCAGTGCTGGTACAGAAGATGTTTAATCAGGCACGATGCATTTTTAACTTTTTTTAATTATGTAATGTTTCAGTGCCTTTAGAATTTATTTATTACAAAAATAACGTGCGATATCATCGTGTTACTTTTCTCAGCTGCGTGGATGATTGGCCAATCACAGTAGTTTGTGATTACTGAATAGTTTTCATCAATATGAAGGTTTAATATTTGTTTGTAAGTTGTTTATAAGTTAAGAAAACAGTTTTCGCAAGAATTTAGAACATTGTCACACAGTCACCACACGGTGTCGCAGAAAACTAAGCAACAATCTTATATCAGCGCACAAAAACTCAGGCTAAGCTCAAAATTCGTGTAATACCAGTCATGTTTTACCAAACATGATACATATACATACATGATAGCAATGGCATATATCTGCACATTACATTTTTTTCGTGCAGATATCTGCACAAAATTAAATTTAGCACGTTAAAAATTGTGTAAAGAAGCTTTTAATAGAAAAGTATATTAACAAGGGTATTTGTATCTGTTGTTTCTGTATTGTGTCTTCCTGAAAATATGTCAGTGAAGCAATCATATAGTTTAATGCACCAACAGTTAAATGTTAAATCGATCTAATATATAACATTTAATTCACCTATTTAACAATTATTCTTTCATTTACACCCTATTAATCTGGCGCAATGACCAGAACATTTCTTGAGCTGATACATAACGTTAACGTGTAACGTTTTCGCTACCTGATTCTCACGTGCACTTTTCACCTGACGATCCAAGCTGCAGCGCGCAATCTAGGCACATCTGCAATGACGTCATGTCGAACCTCCCCGTCTCTCTCGCTGCTGCCAGTGTCTGAAAACTTGGCTCAGATCCGGCTCCAGTATTAAAGGGTGCAACTCACTGATCAGCTCTGCTGTTCTGCATACACACCGCACCACTGTGCATTATCATTATTAATCTGAGCTGAATCAAAGGAGCCAGCAATAAACACGAGAACAAACAAAAAGTAAACTAAACCAAAAAGTTAAACATGACTTGTTACAGAGGCGCACATACGAATTGATCAACGTTTTCATATTTTGGAGATAAGTGCATGGAGTTTTTTCTGCCTTTTTATTGCACCGCTAAAGTCCTTGAAGAAACGTTTTTTTGTTTCTGTACAAGGACACAACTACATTTGTTGGCATGAGAGGCAAAGAATGGCTTGAAGCGAAAGAAGAGATTTACTGAAGAATGCATTGAAGTTTCTACTGTTTGTATTTATTCAACAAAAAAGATGGTAACTATGTCATTTTACAGTCAACACCACAGACAGGACTGCAAGTGTTATCTGGGCAATCCCGGTTGATTTTGCACATAATATTAATGCATGGCAATATAACACAGTATTCCTAATACGCTGTAACTTCTTTATCTCAATCTGCAACATTGATGAACGAGACTTTGCCGGAGATAGATATTTTATTTTGCTCGTGCATTTTATTGTCTTTCCATTGGTCTTGTCTTCACTTTCGCGAGTGTTCTGTTTTTATTTTAGCGGCCAGTATAATAGACTTGGGCCAGTTGCCAGCTGTCTGAGTCAGACACGTTTTTAGACAGCTAGAGCCACTGTCTGGTTTACAGCTCTTTTTTAAACTTCGTAATATGTTCAGCCGCACAGTTGCCTTTGCTGTGATGATAGAGAATAACACCGAAGAGGCGTTATATAGGATTTATTGTAACTGGATCTTACTATTCTATAGAACAGTGCCGGCATTTGACTAAATGGTCTGTGACTAACCGGTAAGTTACAAACTTCTTGAATCGCAATCGCAATGTAGATAGACAAACAGTTAGTGGAACTTATTGCTTCTCCGTGGTTACTATAAAGTGAACAGACTTCACACATACACAACAAATTACACTGACACCAGCTGATTAAGTCATTGCATAAGTTCTTAGTAAGGGGACCATCAACTGCTTGCAGATGGTTCACCAGTCGGTTGGTGAATTGTGTGTTGTGTTAATCCCAACAGATATTTGCTGCATGGTTTTATGCTTTGAGTCAGAAACAGCCCTAACACCTAATACTCAAGTGCAGGTGAGAAAATGAAAATCTGAAGTTACTGCATCCCTCTTAACACCTGTAAGGTCAGTGTGATGTATGTGTGATCAAACCTGTACTGGTCCAGATGTTACAGTTATGGATTTGCGATCTGCCCCTAAGATCTTACTACCCAAAGCATGCCACTTGCAGCTGCAAATTTCTTGAATTTTATGTGCATGTTGCATGACCAGAAACTTGCATTTGAATTCTTCCACATATGTGTCATCATATCATCATTCTTTTCCAGGCAAACCAATGGACAGTTCAGAACAAGCTCCCAATATAGATCCGCTACTTTGGAGTAACATGAGAAGAATTCTTATGGATCCCTCCACATCTTATGGCTGACACAGGTACGAACTCAAATCTTTTCCCTTTAAAACTTTTGAACTCAAGACTTCACCCTTAAGAAGACATTTGAACCCGGGATTAGGCGTGAACTTTAAACATGTTAAGGATGTTTTTTATGGATAAGTTTTGGTGCTATGCTGGATTGATCAAATTGCTTTAATCCATTTGTAGCCTCCCCAACCTCCCCTACCCCCACCCCATGTCAGATCTTCTCAAAACTATGGAAATTTTTCGGAAGACGCTGACTTGGATATTTAGCCTGGTCCTGGCCGCTGTTGAACCTCATAGCCTTTCCTACAATTCTCAAGGTAGGTTCATTTGTTTCATTGTATGGCTAATTACTAGTGATTACACACTCACCGCTAATAAGCCATCAGACTGTGATAAGATTGTGTCAAGACACCAGCATCTATAATCATAAGAGGAGGTTTTAGTATGAACTTAGTTAGGAGAAACATCTGAGACTAAGATTAAACTGACCTTAAATTAAACGGAACAAGGAGTTCACCATCCCAACTTCTCCAAATACAATCTGCCTCCTATGATTACTTACTGTTTTCTGCTTAACTTTGTTTTCCGACATACAAAGCTGAATTCCTGTCTAAGCTGGAGCACTACCAATTAACAGTACCGGTGCGGGTAAACGAGAGAGGCCAGTTTATGAGTTACACTGTGAAACATTACGTCCCTGGACGGAGGCGGCGGGGATTGGACCAGGCTGAGCCAGGCCACACAGAGACCAGGCTTTTTTACAGACTCTCAGCCTATGGCAAACACCTTCACCTGAACCTGACACTCAACCCCAACCTAGTTTCAAAACATTTCACTGTAGAGTACTGGGGCAAAGACGGAGTGGATCGGCAACATTCATTGGTCCACAACTGCCATTATGTTGGATACCTGCTGGATCAGTATAGCACTACAAAAGTGGCGTTAAGCAACTGCAATGGCTTGGTAAGTACAAGAGAGTTTAAAAAACTTCATGCTGGGGTGCATGGGAAGGTGCCATTGTTAGAAGTACTAAAATGTCAAGTCAGTCAAATTCAACTTTATTGTCAATTCTGCCTCATGTTCAGAACATACGGGCCCAAGGTGCAAACAGATAACAAAACAAGAAACAATAGATACAAAAGAAGGACACAAAAACAAAACAGGTAGTGCAAAACAAAACAAAAATGTTTTGATTCGTTGTGAGTGTGTATTTTTAGCCAACTGCTTTTCTTCAGAATATCTGAGGTGGAAAGGCGCACTGTTTTCTGCATAAAAGAACAGATTGAAAAATGGACATTCACGGGATGTGGAAGCATGCTTGTCGGTGACATGTGGAATATGGATTGTGTTTTATTGCCCACATGACTGCATTTACTTCCTCAAAAGGTTCAATAGTGCTGACTTGCTTTATAATACCATTAAGTGGTCTTCAGTGTGGAATATTGTATAGCTTGTTGGGAAAAATGTGTTGTTCTTTCCTAAATGAGGAGAATTTTTTATGGCCGAAGAAAAAACAGGTACAAAATTCTATAGACTTACAATGTAAAAGATCCACATCATGAGACAAGACTTATGATATGAAACTACTTTAAATAACTTAGTAACTGCCCAGTGCTTTAGGAACACATTTGCCTTGCTCAGCAGTTTATTGAAGCATCCAGAACGATGTTCAGCACATCAGTGGTGCATTAATAAAGCTTCGGAAGTTCCCAGAAACTCATGCTGGCAGGATATCAACCAGATATTGCTTACATGGGATGTTTAAAGCACCTTTATCTAGGTCCCTGTGTGTTCATGGCAGTTTCTGCTCTGGGTTAAAGTGACTGCTGAGTGACAGCAAAATATTAGCTTAGCTGTCTCCCCACATGGGGCCCAGATCTCCTCCTGCACCTGTAAGCCTGGGCAGTCTTGCCAGCTGATTCCTATCTCATCCTGATACGTTCCATCTATGGGAGAACTTTGATGTCACAGGATTAAACTGTACGCTATGGGTTTATCATGGTTTCCTGAGATGCACCTTCATTTTTAGGATGATAGAATGTGTTTCAAATGAATATGCACAAAGTAAATCCCTCAATGAGAGAATTAGGGGGTGAAAAATCCTAGAGGAAGCCTGAGCAATTAATTTGACTTGTAGGAAGGACTGGACATTGGAATCCTCTGTGGTATCAACAGCACATTTGCTTAAATCTATGAAATTTTCTAAACAGTAGAAATCAATAAGGCCTGTTATAATGTAATGATTATAGCTGTCAAAGTTGATGCTGACCATTTGTATTCCCATCCATCAACTGTCCTCATGGGCTCTCAGTTGTGGTATCCAGTTTTTTAGTTTTTTATCATCACTTTTTAAATTAGATACTAAATGATAATTAATATAATATCAAGCATTAGTATTTTTCAGTTGAGTGGTACAAATAAATGGACTCAGATGATCATATTTCGTCTCATATTTGTAGAAGGAAAAGTGATTCATTGGACAAAGTTAATTCTTTACTGACCTTCATGAATTTAAGCAGATAACTAAACTAAAGATTTAGATTGACACTTAAGACATTCCAAACACTTTTGCTTTGTCAAATGACAATTAGCTTTGCCCCATAATCTCCCATCAGTCAGAATAGGGGAGTTGCAATGATGGTAAACAAGAATTATCTAGCAAGTATTATTACTTGCAGCCCAAAGCGCTGGCTCACCATACTTCGTAAATTTAGATTGCCCAGATCTCTGCTTTTTCTCCATTATTTTATTGAAACCAAAAATGGAAAAAAAGTCTTTTGAATTTCTTAGGAGGTTTTGCTCTTTGTCTTGCAAGCATACGGCTCGCATCAACTGTGCATTTGTTTTGCGTTTGCTGTTTCTTTGTAAAGATTTAATTGGTCTCATTGTGGAGTTTTACAGACTTGGAAAGCATGCCAGAGGTTTTTTATAAACACATTTCTGAGGCAGTTTCTGAATTTATGTTCAATTGGGGGTGTTTGAGGGCGCAGTGCTGTGTTTTGGTTTCTGTCCCAGTAATTACCATGTTGTTCTTCTCATAATTGGTGGTTTTTATATTATTTATCTCATTGATTTGTATTTTGGCATGCTTTGCATTTGTCTGCAACACTGTAAGATATGAATTACATGCAATGCAATATGACTCAGAAAACAAGTTACAAGTTATCTGCATTTTGGTATGTATTTTAAGAGCATGGACTGTTTTTAGTGATAATAAGCATAATGTGTAATATGGACATTTAAATGCATGAATTTACAACCTAGACAGCACAGATGGAATATTTCATCTTGAATGAATGTGTTTTTCTTGTGTACTGTTCATTAAACCCACCATTTTTTCTTTTCTTATCAAGCATGGTGTCATAACCACAGAAGAAGAGCAATATTTAATAGAGCCATTAAAAAATACATCCAGAAATGTCAGTGATGTCAACCACGAAGAAGGACAACCGCACGTTATTTATAAAAAGTCCTCCATTCATTCTCCACAAGAACACAACGAAGGGTTTAGCTGTGGCGTCTCAGGTTGGTAAACCTCCATCTGGCCTCATTGTGACATAAACAGCTATAGATAGAAGTTTAGGAAATGATGGTCAGTGGTTCAGGTTTGGCTGGAGTTCCTGCAAACAGCCTCATATGAGCGATAAATCCAGATCCATTCTGAAGACCAGTTGTGCGTCATTTGTAACAATCTATTTAAAGGGACGGTTCACAGAAAAATAAAAATTAGGTCATCATTTACTCAACATTGTATCAATTTCTTTGTTCTACTTAACAAAAAGAATGATTTTCTGAGAATGTTTGTGTTGAAACAGTTTTGGAGCATTGTTCATTTTTATTGTGTTTTTCCAAATATGGAAGTAATTATTTCTTATTTATTTATTTTTTAGCTTAATTTTATCTTCATTTGTGTAGCAACACATTGTTTTTTTAATTAGAATTTAAATTTAGCAAACTATTTGTTGTTGCTAATTGAACTTTCTTCTGGAAAACGTCAGCCATTTCTGTATTCTTTAGACCTCACAAAAAACAGGACGTCCTGCTTCCAAATGAATCCGTGTGTGAATGCGCCAATCTCAGTCCCGGTTGGTGACGTGCCAACAGAAGCCCATCGCCAGCGCCGTTCTGTCAGCTCTGAACGTTTTGTGGAGACCCTGGTGGTGGCTGACAAAATGATGGTTGGCTATCATGGTCGCAAAGACATTGAGCACTACGTCCTGTCTGTAATGAATATTGTAAGTTTGGTCCTGCTTTTCTCATGCGCGTTTCTCTCATATGTTTGTCATTTCCTTCTTTGTTAAAGGTCAGACATGATCAAACAGCATTTGGCTGACTTTCTGTCTTTTTTTCTTTTCTGGAGGTCAGGTTGCCAAACTTTACCGGGATGCCAGTCTAGGAAACGTTGTGAACATTATTGTAACCAGACTGATTGTCCTGACTGAAGATCAGGTAACTGCTGTATGAAACAAGGAAGAGTTTGGCTAAACATATAAATTATTTCATTATTTACTTGTGCTTTTGTCATTTGAAACCTCTTTGACTTTCTTTTGTGAATTTGAACAAACCTTTAATAAGGATTAAACCTTTCAGGATCCTGCACTGCTTGTTGTGTGGATGTGCCTGACAAACTAAATTGACCTTAAACACCCTATTAACCGCCCAGCAGCACCCTTGTAACCACTGAAAATACCCTAACAACTACCTTTCAAAATGTACCTTGTATTTACTAAAACACAATAGCAACCACCTAGCATAAGTTTAACAACAGCCAACCATGTACCAATGATATATAACATATTGACAAGTTTGCTTATGCAAAATGTTGAATACATACTTCATAAAGCTAAGGTTTGTGGCTTGGCTAATCAATGTGTGAGTGCTACTCCTAAGTCTAAACTGTAGTCAAAGCTGCATTAACATTAAATGAGCTTGAGCTCAGAGTATTTTTAGAAACTTGGAAACACACCTCACAGTAGTCTGTCATGTTATTGGCCAGAATGAACAGATGGAATCATGACCCATATGTCAACTTTTAAAGATAAAAGTTATTCACACAGATATACCTAGACGTTGTCCCTGAGGGAAACTTTGTAAAAGATTTTACATTAATATATTAAATGAGAGATTGTGTTTTTCTTCTTTGACTCTTGGCTTTGGAAGGGTCACAACTCTCAGACTGGGAAACCTACCAAAAGATCCAACTAACTCTAGGATGATGTCATGAGGGCCGTTATTCACATTGTACCAGTTTAATAATATATTGTTTTTATGTACATTACTATAGTTACCATTAGAATAAATCCATAACACAACATTGAAATGTACTTTTCTGTATTCTTAATACAGACTTAATTTCATATTACTGGGGTCTAGGTCTGAAAGTTACATGTTGTTGTCAGTTAGGGTTACCCATACAGTAACTGAAATGTAACACCTGCATTTAACCCATTCTTTGTGAGGAGTGAACACACATTGCAAGTCGTGAACCTGCAGTGCCCGGGAAGCAATAGACTTGCTCAAGGGCACTTCAGTTGCTACCTGCCGGTGCTGGAATCAAACCAGCAACCTACTGATTACAAGCCCGACTTAACAAGTAGACCACAACTTCCCCCTGAGTAAACCACAACTGCCCCCTGACATATTTAAGACATTGTGTAGCTTCAGGTTTTGACAAGCCATGTTGGTGTTCTGTGTTATAGCCCAACCTGGAGATAAACCATCATGCGGACAAATCCCTTGACAGCTTCTGTAAATGGCAGAAATCTATTCTTTCTCATCAGGGAGATGGAAACAGTATCCCAGAGCACGGAATTGCCCATCATGACAACGCTGTTCTCATCACAAGGTTAGTTGCTAGTTTTACACCATCAATTAAACTTCATTTTATATAAATCATATTGTGTATGAGAAACGGTAACATTAATACTTAGTGACTTAGTGATAAGTAGGATATTCTTGTTGGCCCTGGTGCAATATATTGTCAACCAGTCAGATTGCAGAATTAGGGCTACGCTTAGAGATGGAGCTGCTTTGTTAAGGTCACTAAAAGCAGAGAATAATGTTGCCAAACAACTGCAAATGCCAAGATGTACGCATTGCTTTACATCATTACGATCTATGTAAGAAGTTTCAATGTAGATTACATTAAATCTTCATTTGGAATGATTTTCATTTGGAATGATTTTAAATGGGTTGTGCCGACTACAGTATGACTACAGCCGAATGTCAATTCATTGAATTTCAAGAGAATAGAAACTGAATATAGAAACTGAATGTAAGCTTTGACTGCAATTATCAATTTTCGTACAACTTGCAATTATCAGACAAATTTGGTTCTGTGTTACATTCTCATTTGTTGATCCAACACAGCTATGTGTAAAACTGGAAACCTGTGTTGAACTGCTGTCATTACCTGGAATGGACACTATAGTTATTTTGTTTTTTAGCACATTATAAAAGCACATTATCTAGAATGTTCAGCTTGGTTTGTTTTGAAAATGGTTGTCATTAATTGACAAAGTCTTGCGTCTTTCATTGTTTCCTTTTTTTCCCTATTTTGGTGTACTGTGTACACTTTTAAAATTCCTGTCTTCATTTATTATATTTATCTTGTGAAAGAAAAACTCCTTTTTTGTGATCAAATGCAGTATTTTTACATGTTCTCCTAACACCCTTAATTTAACTCAAAATAGTGGATAAAGGCTCATTTTAGGGCTGGTTGGCATTTTGGCACAGAAATCCGACAATTTGTGCTGTAAATATGTATTAGGTGGGTTATTTACAACTGACCAAACTAGTTATTAATGTCATTATTAATTGGTGTGACTGATGCACAGCTGTGTGGTTTTGACAAGCGTTAGCATTGAAGCTGTTAGACGATTCTACAGACGTCAGTCAGTGAATGTAAGTTAATGGATATTTCTATTTATACACATAATTTGTTTAACTTTGGTGTGTTTTTAATAAACAAATGTAGGTGCCAAACACCTTTTTGAGGTGACTGAAGGACAGACAGTGAGTGTGACGCCAGTCTATGGATGTTTTTTAGTTATTTTCCTTTAAACGTACAGACATTGCCAAAGTACAAAGAGTGGTAAACAACTAGCCAATGTGCTGCTAATTTCTGAGAATCTGTGTTCGAGTGTGGCAAAAAAAACTTGCTTGTGTTGTCTTATTAAATTTCATTATAGTTGCAGTGTTTTAAGAAAGTCACTTAAATTATGATATATGCAGTAGTCTAAAGTATTTACTAAATGTTTAGTAGTTATAGTAACAAGTAACAATAGCTCACATGAACGATTTCCTGTGGTCAGCTGCCTGCCGTCACTGGGTGGCTCAGAGCTCCAATCATGTACCACATTACCTGAGGGGTCACATTAGGGTCACATTAGCAGGCTAAAGACTTGATAGTGACATTGTTACGTGTCATCCTTTCTGACCTATTCCTGTCCTAGACCCCAGGGCTTGGGAGGTCAGAGCATGATAGGTGATGCAATATTGCAGAGCTGATGATAATTAAAATAACTAAATCATAAATAGATGCCAAATGAGGTCAGTTTCTCTACACAGGTTTATGAGACAGTAAATGCTCTACTCAGGAGAGATATCCTGAAATTGAATTTACTGTCCTTGGTTTCTAATATATTAAAAGCCTGCACGTGATTTAATTGTTTATTTATATATACATTATATAAACAATATATATGTATTATATGTATATATACAGTATACATTAGCTTGAAAGAAGCAGTGTATGTATGACTCAAGCAAATGATTTTATTCTTGCAAACTGTGGGTTAGTCACACACTGTCTGTCTGTCTGTCTGTCTGTCTGTCAGTCAGTCTGTCAGCTGCTGTTTTACTTGAACTTTATCACATTCTTCTATCAAATTATATAAGCAATATCTTCTATACTTTTAAACTGTGAAAAGAAAACAAGCTTTTGTTCATTTATTTTTGCTGATATAGTCCAGTATGATTTTCTCAATTTAACATTTCTTTGGCTCTTGTAGCCCCTCTCGGCTGCCACAGTAAACACAGTGATATCTTCAAATCAACACCAAAATAGAAAGCAGATAGGAATTTTCCAACTAGCAGTCTGAATGAATACGCTCACAACGTCTGCTAAATTCCCCCAAGCCTCAACACAAAACACAAAAGCTTCTAAGACAGTTTAATATGATTCAGATCAGGCGCTGGGTCTTTGCACTGCGCTGAAGACAATGTCAAACAAAGTTTGGCTGCTTGCCTTTGGCCAGACTCAGCAACCCAAACTGCTTGTGATATTTTTCAGAAGGTGTTTAATGCTGCATTTGGGGAATAAGAAATATTTGGCATTCTTTCAAATAGGCCTGCTGTCAAAAATGTCTGCCAACTGATGACAAGTTCTGTTGGTGAAAAAGAGTAACTTAAACACAAACAAAAAATTGAAGCTAGCTGTGCCAACAGCTGGTGGATATTATTGGTAAGTTAGTATAAAACTGACTGAATTAACTAGAAGTAAGAGTTAAACTACAATGTGTAACTTGTGTCTTATCATCTGTATTGTGGATATGAATGATACTGCAAGTCTTGTGGTTTGTTAAGGAAACTATTACGTTTATATAGAGGTCAGATTGCCTGACAGATGAAAATCCTCCAGGTTTACGATAAAGGATGAACCCTTGCTGTATCATGAGACTAGAATATCAGAAACATAAAGATCAGTTTACTGCATTTGACTAGCCAGTAAATAATAACTTGGCAATTACACACAACACCCTAGTGTTGTTGGGTTTTACACAACACTGTGTAAAAATGCCCTGACAGTCTTGGTGGCACGTTTGCCATACACTGCTATGTGCTTTATACTTGTAATTATAAAGTTTTTCTCTTCAAAATTTTGACAGTTGTATCTTAGGTATCAACATGCAATTTTGTGGCATCATTATTTTTATGTTTGCACTGAATTTGCTACAACAAGTGGGACTAATAAATCTCTGTGCAAATAAAGACAAACCTGAAAGACTCACAGAAAATTCTTATTTCTTGTAGATATGACATCTGCACCTATAAGAACAAACCCTGTGGGACCCTTGGTAAGTTCCAGAAAATTCTTTCTAAAGAGCAAATATTAATGCTGCATGCTTTGCTTGCGCGTGAACAAACAAAAGTAAAGTAATTGAGAGATTTATAGAGCTGTTTGGCGCTTTGGATCATGTTGAGCTCAAACAAGCCTGGCTTACTCTACAGACACTGTCTCTTGTTTCATTTCGAAGCATTCCCACTTCTGTCTGCTGTGGGACGGAGGTGTTTACCCCTCTCTTGGGCAAGTTGTAAAACAGTGAAGAAAAGACAATATATAGAGAATATGTGACCAGGCCATACATATATATATATATGTAATATATAACAGTGAGAAAAATACTCGCTATGAAAAAATATATAGTAAATATATATAGTATATAAAGAAAAATATATAGTATATTGCAATATATATAGGAAATAAGAAAGGGAAAAAAATGACATCATCACTCTCTCTCTTTTTTTCTTCTGCAGAACAAATAAGATGAATTGTTTTGAAGGCCATCTAAAAAGGTGTCCATATGAATATGTTTTTAAATCTTCTAAAATCAGGCTTGACATTCCTAGTTTTTATTCTTTCATTGTAAAGAAAAGAGTTTGTGTTTTTGTAACCAAAATTAATATGGTAAGGAGCACTTTGAGGGTGAGTAAACGATGACAATTGTTATTTGGGGTGACCTGTTCCTTTTAAGAAAGTGAAGATAACTGAGAAAATAGAAAAGGTGAGAGTTTTCCCCCATAAATGAACTGCTGGGATTGCAACCCTCATCTTATCTAAGTCAGCGCACTCCAGGGCTGAACCGTATATCTTAGAAGTAATATTGTGACTCCAGGGGTGGTTTGACAGTTTGACCACATTCGTGACATTCCCAGGGTCCCTTTAATTGCCCTGGCATCTGCTCTGCTTCCTTGCCCCCCTTCTTTCTCCACCTCACCCCCCCACACTCACCCAGAGGGTTCATCAAGGTCTCAGGTCAGGGGTTGCCCTCCAGGGGTCACTGGGTAATACCAAAGTGCGGATAATACCAACACAACCTTCGACTTTGGAAAGCTAGTACAACCAATGAGCTTTCGAGTCAGAAAGAGACTACTAGCTGTCCTCCATTCTGTCTCACTTTACTTATAAACTATATATCTGTAGTTAATGTTGTGTAAGCCTTTAATTTTTAATGACGGCTTTAAAGAAGAAAAATAAAGAGGCCAAGTATTTTGTTGGAATGATGGCTCTCTAACAACACCATCACAAAGCATCACCCTTGGAATTTTCATATTTTTCTATAATTGTAATTTTATTATATAATACTAAAATTATGGAACACCAGGAGGTCAAATTTGTACATTTTAAGACTTTATTATTGAACTATGGGGCCTATGTTTCACAGGGGCATTTATTCACCTTTTGAAAAAATAGTCCAATGTTTAATCCAACCTTGTTCAGTTCGGACATGCAGAGCCCAGGACGGGCTTCAGATCTTCAATGGTTCTCCAAGCATTTAGCTTAAGGGTTTTGTGTCGTTCCCCACCAAACACCAACAGATGAAAATTACATAGCTCTCCCAGGCTGGACAGAGGGCAAACAATAAACTTAGAGACACCTGGATTTAGGAAAAGCTCTTTTCACTTCATAGCTTTAAATGCCATTGACCCCACCCTTCCCAAAAGAAGCAGCTGTCAACTTACAGTCAGACAGAACATGTGTAGTGACATAATTAATATTATTATTATTATTAATATATTTGACATTGCAGTAATGACAACAAATTTTGCATTACAAGGTCAGTGAATTGTCAGAAACTTGTCACAATACAAAAACTTCAAACAGCCTTTATTTTCTTTCTCTTTTGAATTTTGACTGGTGAGATTCAGTTGCTCTGAACCAGTGCTGCCACACTGAGGCAGTTTTCTACATAAAGGCAATATTGTAAACAAAGAGTAAATACAGATACTGATATAAATGCACCTTTAGGTAGGTGCAAATATTTATGGAAAGAACATAGGTGTTCTTTACAAAGAGTTCAAAATGACTGTGGAGGGTGAGGACCCAAACACTGTCAGTGGTTTATTTAGCCTCGTTCATTAATAGGTTGCCTAAAAATTGTCTAAAAAACTGAAAACAAAATATTTTTGTCTCCCTTTTGTATCTTTTTGAAAGCCTGAATAATAAAAACGTATGTATATTTTATTTTCACAAAGTGAAATGTTTTCAAGGAGTCTTGAGCTCTGACTCACATTAGTAGGTGGTCCCCTGTTACCAGAAGTAGATTTAAAAAATCTAACCCCATTGTCTAGAATTTTTCCAGTTACAACATCAGTTATTTTTTATTTAATCGTCAAGCAGGAAATGGCAATATCTCCCTAGCGATTTTAAGAAACTGCCCAAACCTGCATGCTTTGTTTCTGCATTGAATTTTAAAATAAAAATAGAGTTTTATTTTCTGATGATGACTCAGTATAACAGTACTGGTGTGTGTGTATGTGTCAGGTTTGGCGTCTGTAGCAGGAATGTGTGAGCCAGAGAGGAGCTGCAGTATTAATGAAGATATCGGCCTCGGCTCTGCCTTCACTATTGCTCATGAGATTGGACACAAGTAAGTTTTCAAATATGTGTCTTTGTCTTTTTGTCTGTGCATAACATAGTTGACATATGACATAGCTGACATATGACATAATCAATGTGCTTATAGAACCTTGAGATTAGGTATACAAAGTAGATATAAAAAACTTCACTTCCTAACTTGCAGTGTTGTTCCTTTATATGAATATGTTTTAATGATAACATCTGCATTAGGGTGGACAAACTTTGGAATGTTGCTATATAGATTAGAACAAACTTTGTTGGTATGAGCACCACAACTCAATAAATAGGATATTTCATAAATTTCATCCTTTATTCAAAATCAGGAAACAAGAAATTTTCTCCATTGAAGAATCACCCATATATTCCTTAACTTTCTGCAAATAACACTCGAATAAAAGTTATGTGATCTACTGGTCTGCAAGTTAAGTGAGATTTCCTTTGTTACGTCTTGTGTCTACAGTTGTAAGACAACTTCTGTATTAATTTAGAGCAGAGTGAAATGTCATGAATGCGCATCTTACAAAAACAGAGAATTTGTGGGATGTGGTGAAAGGTGTGTTTTATGCATTAGCTGCTGTTTTCTGCCGGACCCTGGCAAAGTTAGCTTTGAGATAAGGTGTATGATGATCTGACATTTTCATACTGCAACCAGACAGACAGGGGAACAGAAATCATATAAATCACTCAAGCAATGTATTTGTGGAGTTGTCTATGTGGCTAAAAGCTTCTGGGGTCCCATGAGAAGATGAAAGCAGTTTGAAGAAGAGGAAGAGGAGGAGAAGGCCAGGTTCATTAGGAGATGAATTCTCTCAGGCTGTCAGATTGAGGTCTGTTCAAACGTGTAATTATTGATTGACAGGTGAGGATCAGGGTGGTGATTAGAACTTTCTCGGTTCTTCAGAGCTCCAGACAGCTTCTGTCCTTTGACCTGTTCTCCTTACACAGCTGTTACAAAGCCTGAAAGAGCCTCTCCTGTTTTTTGATGTCCAAGGGTTGATTTTTATCAAAACAACTAGCCTTTTGTTTAGTGGTCAAATTAAAACCACTTATCAAACTTTAAGATTTACACTTTTATTCTTAAAGTAAGAAACCCATTACAAAAATATAAATTCTGATATTTTGGTATATCAGACTGATACTATTTTGCCCCTAAAGTTTTATCAAAACATTTGTTTATCATGACAACATTGTAGGCAATTAAGACAATTAAAAAATTAAGCTAAATATCACTTGTTTCATTTTATTTTTGGTGGCAATGGCATGTTTGTAGTAATATTAATGACAGAATTCATATGAGCTGCATGTATGTTCACTGTTGGACATTGTTCGTATACAATTAATCTTAATTACAATTAAGCAAGAGTGTAAAAAGCCTGTTTTATAAGCGATTATTTTTTAGATGCCCCAAAATGCCGACACCTTCCCAAACCTGTCTCCAGGTCTTTCTGAAATGTCTGAGCTTGTTGCTTGTGTGTGAGGTGGACGGTCTCTACAAACCATTGATTGATGTGATCCACTTACATGATCCATCCGTTGTCTAACAGTTTTGGGATGAACCATGATGGGATTGGCAACTCCTGTGGAACCAAAGGTCACGAAACAGCCAAGCTGATGGCGGCCCACATCACAGCTAACACCAGCCCCTTCTCCTGGTCAGCCTGTAGCAAGGACTACATCACCAGCTTTTTGGAGTAAGTAACTGATTTGAAGAATCAGTTTTAACTCTCATGCTTTCATAAAGCAAATAAAAAAATCTTATTGAAGGTTGAAGTGCCTTGCTTTAGTTGCTACCTGCTGGCGCTGGAATCAAACCAGCAACCTACTGATTACAAGCCAGACTCCTTAACCAGTAGACCACAACTGCCCCACAGAGGGGCTGGAAACCATCTTTACGATACTTTATTTTAACAATAAGCAATTTGTCACTTTTTTTGTTTAGAGACATATTTTGGTGATCAGTCAGGTAATAAGACTATTTTAATAAACAAATTAGGCTTTCAAGTTTAAATACATTTGACATAACATATTTGACATAAATTACACTTAGCACTTACATTTTCAAAAATGTATAATGTCCCCAAACATTTTACTTACATTCACGTATCTAAAACTACAAACCCGTGAAATATACAAGGTTTTAAAAACTTACTTTTAAGACCATATAACATGAACTTCCGGGAGCCATAGGCTTGTCTGTGAACTGTTAGCCTAATGTAAGGTGAAAGGAAAAAATAGTGGTTGTCATGGCTGTCAAACGTTCTTCTGGTGAATGACCTCATGGCAGAAGATTAACATCACAGCTATCACTGGCATTAGAGGCCGTATCATTGCTTGCCAACTTCCCACACAAACACAAAGGATCCGCACTCCTTGATTTGGGATGAACTGCCATTTGTATAATCCCACTGTGTCATCTGTGACTATTTCAGATTAAGGTTGAATACTTACCTTCTTTTTTGGATTTGCCTAAAGTAGAGCAATTTATCAATAATGGACCTCCTGAAATCTCAGATTGATGTAATATTTGGCAGTTAAACTGCTCTGCTATGATAGTGCTATTCTGTTACCACAACAACCCTCTAGCAGACTTAGGATGTGTGGATAGAGCTTTTCGAGCCAGTAACCAATTTTGGCTGTAGAGTCAGACTTGTTTTTAGCTTGTTCGTTTGTGCATGTGGATCTATGAATGAAGAGAATTGCTCAGAAACCGTTTAGTTTACTGCTTGTATAAGTCATTAATATTGATAGACCAATATCAGAAGGGCAGATTAATAATTTGATAAGTTTTTGGTATGTGAATTTTTCAGCCCCACCTTGTTGATTAATAACTTAGCTTCCAAATGTTTATTTTTACACTGAAAATAATTATAACAATTATATTGCTAAAGTTTAATATCAGTAAAGGATCAGTAATGGGATTAATTTTTTTGAATCTGCTCAATATAATGAGTTTTATAATGAGGAAGTTTTGTTAACACATCAAATAAAAAAATGACAGTTCATGTCTTTCCCTAAAGATACAAACAGTAAAGTCTTTGTTTGTGTGTTACAGGGGGACATATTCTAACTTGCCTTGTTCCCCAATGAGGGGAATATTCCACCAAACATGGAAAAAATAGAAAATTGAATAGGTGAAACCAAAGACAACATTAATTTACCCTCTGGCAAAAGCTCATGTGTTTCTTTCCTCTCCAATGTTTTTTAATTAGATAAGACTCTCAATATAGCGGTGGGAAGCAAGAGATTTTGTTCAGCTAATACTTGGCTCAACAGAAACATAATACATGGGATGAGTTTTTGTTTAGATATGTTTAGATATGAAATTGCCATGTGTTTTGATGGCGCTTGTTGATCATTTTGATCATTCATTCACCCTATGGTCAAAAACATAAGTTCACAAACAATAAGCGATATTCAACAATATTGACAAATCAAGTCAGATTTTTTTCAATGAATCGGTTGATCTGGTTGTTGAGTTCAACTTACTTGATAATCCGAAACAAGAAAGTGTCTACGCCTTGTAATTTCATGAAAATAAGAGATAGCAAGTATATGATGACAGAAATTTTTGTTGGGTCTACTAATACTTCTGTTTTCACCTGTTGTTTATTAAAGACTTCTTATTCAAAGCTTTTCAGTCATGCATTGCCATTTCTCTTATCTGCATTCAAATATATGGGTGAGATTGACATGCACCCCGTCTATAAGATGTTTAAAATGAATGGGCATGTTGTTAGAGGGTTAGTGTACTGTATGTTGACATTTACAGGCAGCATTGCTTTCAGTGATTATTGGGTGGTTGGTTAACGTGCTTCAGGTTGCAAGTTCCATTGTAGGAATTATGCAACGCGGCACCAGATGGAGCTTGTCTTAGAATAGTGCCGCCCGCTTTACTGCTGTATGAAATGTTAGCGTTTATGTTGTTATGATACAACATAAACATAAATTATGTTGTCCTGATCAGCGCTGGCTCATCAGGAGGGGGCAAATGCATCCGTAACAGGAACACAGAAGAACTTCTGGACCCAGAATAAACACAGTTTAACAGAACATGTCCTGGCTGGTGTCTTTATTGGCTTTATTCTTCTACTTTGTTAGCGTCCTTAACAGCAGTCAGAGCAGATCCTTCATATTTCTATCTGACTAAACAGACTAAACACTACTCTTGACTGGTCGTGTGACATCAGTACCTTCTGTTTTTCCTGCTTTACTCCCTCTCGTCATTTTATTGGCTCTTCAAAGGATTCCATAGGAGCACCACAACACCATATAAGTCCAAATCTTTGTGTTTTTACGGCCACTGTTTGTCATTCATGCTTCCTCTCCTCATTTTTTGCTTTCAACATTTTTCAATGTTTCTCATTAGTTAATTTCCATTAAAGGAATTTTTCTTCCAAAATGAAAATTCTGTCATCGTTCATTCGCCTTCACTGCAGACTGGGGCCTTCAAGCTCAAAAATGGCAAAAAAACCCACAGAAATGCTTTATCTATATGATAGTTTTGTGTGAGGAACATGTCTAAACTAGGGTTATTATTATCTGGTGATTTCCTGAGAGATGCTAACGTCAGTGATCATTTAGGTCAGTCTGATTCGTAAACAAACACAGTCTGTTCTTTTTGGTTTTGTGAATTAGAGCAACTTAGTGGTGGATGACAAGCATTTATATGTTAATAATAATAATTTAATGGCTTCAGAAGACAATACCAGCATCCTCAATATTTTCACAGAAGAAAGAGAATCTTACAACAATGGAACAACATGCATGCATGAGGGAATAATTACAAAATTTTCATTTACTATTCCTGTATAAGAGAAAAAAATAATGGCTCCCTTTCTTTTAATTTTTTTTGTCATGAGATGCTCTTACTCTTCAGAATCATCTGAATATATCGACACAATGAAAAGTACAGTACAGAAACCAATTCTATTTGAAGTTTTGTTTTTTTGACAGCTCGGGTCGGGGAACATGTTTGGACAATGAACCTCAGAAACGAGACTTCCTGTACCCCACTGTGGCTCCAGGGCAGGTGTTCGATGCAGATGAACAGTGTCGTTTTCAGTACGGTGCCTCTTCTCGTCAGTGCAAGTATGGGGTAAGAAAGCCGGTATATATTCTTATGCAGCAGTGACCGTTAATTTTGTTATAACACATGATCCTTGTTTTGGAGAACGTTGAAAAACATGGTGATAGCAATCTAACATCCTTAGAGGGTTTAAAAAGCGGCTGCCATGGTAGCATTCCCCCGTAACACACCATGTGATGCCACAAATGTAGCTGAAATTTAATATCATTGTTTTATTAGCACCTGAGATGAGCTTCGTCAAAAACCATTTTGAAGTCGCTCCACATGTCTTTCAGACAGAGCCCATACTTAAGGTTTGATTTTCCCAAAGAATAACAAGCCTAAACAAATAAACTGACAAGGAAAGCAGGAAAAACAGGCAGCCAAGAAAATTAATGACAATAAGAGATGCCGCTCTGCTTAGTACAAATATGTGGCTTTGTTTTCTGCACCAGAAAAGAATGAAATTTCCTGAGATTACAGGCTTCTTTTGTTTCATTGAGAGATATATCCGACAGCGGATAAATGTGGGCCAAAAAGAGAACCCTGTAATTTCTCTCATAAGCCCATAACTGTGGTATAAATCAGCATGGAAGATGGTTGTGTAAAAAAGTCTTGCATTCCCTTGGCCTGAATTTAATACGGCATGTACTGTTAGTGGATTCTGACAATCATGTTTTGTTTAACCAGCCATCTGTTTAAGACATTTCTTAATTATAACCACACCAATGGAACAGAGGTTTGAATTTGGTTTGGAAAAACTGTTAGTGAGAAATGAACACAGACCCAGGAGGATCTAAAATATAATAATATCAAAGACCTAATTAAAGCTGCAAGCAGCGATAAGCGGGACCTCACACCAGTGCCACCGCCACCCAACACTGCCAGCACCACCCAGTGCCACCACCATTTGTTGGCTTTAATAAAAGTGATTTGTGGGCAAAAGCATAGTTTAATCATAATGTAAAAAAAGCCACTTCCTGTGTAAAACACACCACTTCCTGTTGACTGCAGGTGGCGCTACAACC